>JAEANM010020660.1:0-12045 GCA_017656035.1 Myanophis thanlyinensis
ATGTTTTTTTCCTGCCTTCCTTACAGGATTAACCCTGTAAAGTGGAAAAAAACAAAAGGAGATTTCTTCTAACAATCTGTTCTCTGAACTGCTTAGAAAATTTACTACCAGTTCTAGCGAATTTACTAGAATCTGCTGAATTTCACCTCTAGACAAAGCGGATTATATTCTAGATCATTTCAATCAGGATTCAGACCAAGCCATCATAACCCTAATGATGTTTAATATCCTTGCTTTGCTTGGCCAGTTTGTTAGGCAGGTTTATATTTCTGGATTATAAACTTGAATTTGCATTGATTCAAGGAGCTGGAAAACAAAGTGCCATCCTGCAGTTACAAATATCTACAAAAGAAATCTGCTGGGAGATTTACTAGGGGTGATATGAAGCCAACTACAATTCAGATGTTGCTGAGTTACAACTTCTAATAGCTCCAATCAGCATAATCAAAGCTGAAGGATGGCATACATCATGGCACAGAATCCTCCCCATTGGCTTAATAAAAGACGTAGAAAGCAAGATTTTACCATCACATAAATCATCCACTTTATTGAGAATTTTGTATTGTAAGTATGTTGTGCCTCATACATACAAAACCAGAAATGAAAAACAAGGCAGAAAACTCCTCTTTTTTTTTTTAGCATTTTTCTATCTCATACTGCAATCTTGACTTCTAAAGATTTTAGATCCATAGGGTTCCTTTTTGGAGAAAGCTAAACTGTTGTTTGTTGCTGGTTACTGTAGTATCCTTCTAATTTCTTTGTTCCAAAACACATAGCATTTTCTTGTTCTCATGGCTAACAATTGCTAGCGTGAGCAACACTTTTAGCTGAAACTATCTGGGGGTCTGGTTTCTGTCTGACCAAAAAAGTAGTGAGAATGGAATAAAACCAGAAACAATAACTTTTAAACACGATTCCATGTGATTTAGGCTTTTATGGCGAAGACCTGGAGCTATTGGCACAGACATCCCAGCAAGAGAGTGTCTTTGACGAATTCTTCCTTGTCTCTTTGGTGAACTTTTAATCCAACTTTCATACATTAACACATTTCTATTATCTGTGGTACTGTGGTACTGAAGTTGACTTGTTTTTCCAAAGAATAATAACCACTGTTCTTCTGTAGGGCCAAGAGTATCCTGCTGAGAGAGAGGTCAGGACATGTTCAGCCAATAAGACAAACCTCAAGCTGAAAAAGTTGTCATGTTCTCTAGGCTGGAATCTGAAAGATTCATGTGTAGATATTACAGTGTGTAGCCTTTACACTGCTTCATATCTTGGCTGAGATCAGCTCCACAAGCAGACAACCTGATAATGGAAACATCTGAAATCTAAAACAGACTACCTTTCTAATACAGAGCTTATGGTTGGAAAGGATAGGACAAAACTGTGTAGCATCATGCTCATCTCAAGGGAAGTAATGGGCTGGTTTCATAAGACACGTTAATCTTGAAAGATTTGCTATGCAAACAGTCCTGAATATCTAAAGCATAGCTGAAGAAATTAGCAAAAAGGTAAGGATTGAAAATGTGAAGTTGGAAAGAGAGAAGGCTGAAAACGAAGAAGTTTGTTATGAAAATGCTATGGAGGTGGTTATAATAAATAACCTGAAAGGGGGCATCTTCCACTCCTTTGCATCATAAGGGTGGGAAAAAAGGAACCCAGGATTTAAGTCTTCGTTGTGCCTAATCCATAGAGCATAATAGAGCATTCATTGAGCACAGGTCAAAATGGACAAGATGGCAAATGTGATGTAACAAGCCAAGCACAATCCCTTTTTAATGTGCCTCCATATGCATATACAAAATGCATTGAACTGGGGTCATCATGTTGTGTCTGCCATTTTATATAAATACACTATGCAGATGTTCCTGTTACCATAGATGGGTGGATGGATCGATGGATTGCCAGATCTGGACCTACTGGCCCAATATGTGCTTCTTTTTCTCATGTAGGTTGCAGTGACTGCAATAAAGACATTTATTATTATTGAAAGAGTGCAGAGAAGAGTAACAAAGATGATTAGGGGACTGGGGACTAACACGCATAAAGAACGGTTGCTGGAACTGGATATGTCTAGTTTGATGAAAAGAAGGACAAGGGGTGACATAACAGTAGTGTTCCAATATCTCAGTAACTGCCACAAAGAAGAGGGAGTCAAGCTATTCTCCAAAACACCTGAAGGTAGGACAAGAAGCAATGGGTGGAAACTAACCAAGGAAAGAACCAACTTAGAACTAAGGAGAAATTTCCTGACAGTTAGAACAATTTATCAGTGGAACAACTTGCCTTCAGAAGTTGTAAATACTCCAGCATTGGCAGTTTTTAAGAAGAGATTGGATAGCCATTCATCGTTGATGCTTCAACATCATGCAGGCGTTGCTGGAAAATGATTGATTCAAGATCTCGTTGCACAGAAAAGTTGTTCTCCCAAAACGATTCCCTGGAATCAGACTACATCCATAACCTCTGAGATTTGTTCATTTATGGCAGCTACCTTTTGCTACCGTTGCAATATTGGCCACCGGTTGGTAGAACATATGGATAAATAAAAGCAAGGTTTGAGAATCAGCTTAGATGATAGGCCTGCTGAATGGAAGATCAAAAAACTAAGTGGATGAATACTGTATTTAGAAAGCAAAGTGCTTTTGCTTCTTTTTTAAAAAAAGGTCTTTCACCTCTTTGTGAGGGTCAGGATATCATCTTTGTGTGGCTCAGAAGAAGGGAGTGGGTCCTTTGGCTAATTTCATGTAGCTGAATTTCAGTGCGGTTAGGTAAAAATCCATTTTAAAGAAAGAGTTATGTGCTTCTCTGCTGCTTGGAAAAGAAGAGGCGTAGTTGAGGGCTGAGGATGAAACAAATGCTACTTCTTGAGGAAATCTCATATAAAAGCAGTTACTGCAACATATTAGTTACATGATAAAGAAGATACGAGGATAAGCCCAGTTAAGAAGGCATCAGAAAAAAGAAAAAGAAATAATCAAGGAAAGAAATGGGGGTTCAAATCCACTTTTGGCTCTACAATACATATATGTGTATTAATATATGTATATTATTTGCTTACTATACAAGGCTGGACAGAAAAATCTGCCTAAAGGTTTATCATCTGAAGCACAGAAGTGTAAGACCCAATAGGAGAATAAAAAGAATGGATTAGGTTGAGATGTCACCTGTCTATTTCTATTCTGAAGTGTTGTTTTTTTTGTGAGCAGTTAGGTCAGGTAATACAATGAAGAGGTGAGATTTCAACCCAACCCATTTTTTTATTCTCCCTCTGTGCTTATACTTATACTTCTGTGCTTAAGATGATAAATCTTTAGACAGATTTTTCTGTCCATCCTTGTATAGTAAGCAATTTTCATCTCCTGTAATTGTTTATTATTAACAATAATATACCTTATTACATAAAGTTCTCCCTAGATTAAGCTTTCCTACTGAATTTTGACCTTCCTGGCTTCTTCGGGCAGATGGAAGGGATTAGTTTTCTGGATCTGAGAGGTTCTTTATGGGAAAGGAGATGATGCTAGAAAAAGAGCTATAGTGTATCCCTTCTTCTAGAGAGGTCTTCCGGGATCCAGGTGTTGACTAATTATCAACTTGTCTCCAAGCTCCCCCTTTTTTTTGGCAAAGATGGTTGTTCAGATACAATTACAAAGTATTCTAGAAGAAGCAGAATTATTTGGTCCTGAATCAATCAGAATTCAGCCTAGGACAGATACAGTAACAAATGCTCTTGTAGATTATTTTTTTCTGTCAAGGGTACTGAACGTCTCCTGATCCAGTTGGATTTTTCAGTGGCCTTTCTGAACACTTTGCAGGTGTTGGCAATTGGGAGGATTACTTTACAGTGGCTCCTTAAAGTTCTGGTGTTAACTATAAAGTCCTCTAAGCATGGCTCCCAAGTTACCTGTAGCATCTCCACACAGGAATTGACCTGATTGCCACAGCCTTGGTTGGAAAAAGCTGATTGGAATACATGTTAGAATGTATTTGTATTGCAACAACTACAGAATTATTAAGCCAGTAGGTGGCAGTGTTTAGTTTGCATCTATGGTTATAATCTATGGCTCTTTATGTTCTGAGGAGAGTTTTCTATGATAGAAAACTTAAAATCGTTAAACAGCAAGGCTCATGGTGACTGTACGCTATACATTTTGTTTGATCTGTATGGCTATATAACCATACTCTGCAACCAATCTGTATGGCTATATAATAATCTTCTGCTACCATTTCTATAGAATAAAACAGAATTTTCTAACAGTTCCCCATTTCCAGAGTATCGAAGGAGCAATTCTCAGATGCGGTCATTTTCAATGGTAGTACATTTCTCTGCTGCTGTGGCTGCTGCTACCTTGGCTATCTTCCAGAAAAAGCTGAAGGCAGAGGTATATTGCAATGTACTCTGAGGCTATTGAGAGTTGAGTTCAACCTATGTGGATGGTACCATATTATGTGGAGGGTACTTGGGGAAGAGTGGTGCTATATAATCATTGTTGAAATGTTCTCCGACAGTTGTCATTTTTCATAAGATTCCTCTGCTGTTATGCTCATTGATCAATGTTAGGAAAAGCAATGTACCTTCAGCTGACTGTTTAACATCAGCAGACTATTTCTCAGGATCAGTGGGACTGTCCAAAACTTTTTAAGATGATAAACACACATGCTGGAAAACCCCACAGATTTTGAACATGAAAACTAACAGTGGAACATTAAAAGATTTTAGCTAAATTAGAATCTGATGGCTACTGAGCTCCTATAGCCTTATATTCAAAGAGCTCAGATACAATAAACAGCTTAATTTGAGAGAGAAGCACAAATATAATAATTTATAACATATTCCTCCTTGGCTGATGCTAAGTCCCTTTGACATTGCAACAAATCCTCACAAACAGCTCAAGCTAATTTATGGTTGTCTTCACTGCTGTAAAATATAAAATACTGGAAACAACAACAAAAATACCTAACAATTGTTGCCTTGCCCCATTTGCCACAAGCTTGAAGTTTTTTTTAAAGAAAGACTTCACTTTTCCTCAGAACTAAATAAAATACATTGGGAGCATAACACTCAAAGTTCATCTTTACAACAGGTTGTATGCATTGATGGGGATCTTGGTTTTCTTGCAAAAAATTCATTACTTTTTTATGTAAATACTTTGACCTAAAGGAGGGAAGTTTTCAGGCTTTTTATGTGTGGCAACTTGTCATACCTGTCTTGATGAATTTATGTGCTTGGTTCTGATTGATCTCCCTGGCTTGATTTATTGTATGACTTCATATAGATTGTTTCTACCTACTTTGTTAGTTGCTGGGTATATGATAAGGATAAGGATATCTCTCTGAACTGTTTGCATCTTTCTTGGCCCTTTGTTCTTTAACTAGTTTTTAAATTATGTTTATCTCTATGTGTCAGTTAATGGCTCATCTATCAGAATGTCAATCTTCTAGGGCCGTGATGGCGAACCTATGGCACAGGTGCCACAGGTGGCATGCAGAGCCATCTTGCTGGGCACACAAGCTGTTGGCCAACTTACCTCAGCTAAGCATGCACATGAGATTGCAGCAGGAAATCCAGCTGGTCTTCAGAGCTCTCCTGCGCATGCACACACAATTGCTCGTGTGTGCATGTGCCTGCATGCAGCACATGTGTATTACACGTACAAAAGCTGCATTCATGTGCAGATGGTGCAGTTGCACATGCAGGGCACATGGAGGAGTGCAGATGGCATGTGCAAAGCACGTACTTTTCGGCACTCAGTAAGTAAAAGGTTTGCCACCACTGTTCTAGGAATTGTCTTGTGTTCTTAGCTTTATTTAAAATTGGTTTCCAATTGGATTTATGAGTAAAGTTGACAGTGTATTCTCTTTTGTCTACTCAAGTAGTCCCTTTTCAAATTTTACAATTGCTTTGTATATAGAAATCTGCTACCAATCTGCATTGATAATCCCCTTCTTGTTACCTGTGCCGTTAAAGAATTGTCCAAGTAAAATATGATTTTGAAGATGCACTTTGAAGAGCAATAAATTGTGCCTCACTGCAAAAGAGCTCTCTGCCCAGGTGAGCAGACAGTGCAAAATATGACATGCTGTGTTTGGCTGAAGAACAGAAGAAATGGCCAAGCACAATCCCAATAAACTTCTGTTTTGGAAAAAGTTCAAAAATGGTGCCTAGACTCATAGTGATATCTTTCTTCCTGAAAAAACAGCCGAATACAATTTATGTTATAATGTCATCTCTCATAGTTTGCTCCAACAGTTAATGTATGCATATATAGATTTAAAATTGGTCTTTCATTTTAGGATCTTGGCTCCATTGCCTTTAAAATATTATGCATTCTTAGGTGAGGAGGATATGGGGACATCTTTTAAAAAAAACACTTTAAAAAAAAAACACCAGTATGTTCTGAAAATCCTGGTTGCAAAACGTGTGGAATTTCCGTCTTATAAGACAGTGTGCTCAGATGCTTTAGGGGGAAAAATTATATTGTGGTGGAAAAAAAGTCAGCAATTCTTTTCATTAATAGTTTGTTAATGTTTTCAATCATATACCGCTAGCAATGTGCAAAACAATAGAATATTACTTGTCTAATTGAGAATCTCTCCCACTTTCCCTCTCTCTGCCTCAAATTATATAACTAGGTCCTACCTCTACAGAAATGAATAGATATTAGAAATGCAAATATTCAAAAATCAGTAAGAAAGCAAATGAATCTTTTGGGTAAGGATGTGCCATAGAAGCTCCTGTAAGGCCATTTTGAGGACTATTCTTAACATCGGATGAATGAAATTGCTTGAATTTGTTTTTGAGTTGGACTCCAGACATGCAAGTCCCATGAAAGAGACTGAGATATGGTCTGTCCAGTTATCTAGGATGATCAACAGGACACATTTGTTGGAACTTAATCGGCATAGGGTTAAGACTCTGATATGGGAATTTAGGCCCCAAATAAGGATAAAGCAAAATTCTATAAAGAAGGAGTAAGGAGTAATTTACTTAGGAGTAATCTCCTAAGTAAACAGAACTTCTGAGAGATTAAAATTACACGAGGTAAACTACCAAACTATTTATTTGATGGATACTTTATTGCTTTTTGGAGACATAAAATAACACTTCAAGAGAATGTATTTATTGTTCTGAAAGATATAAATCTTTTTCAAGAATGCACATGATTTGAATGTCGAAGAATTTTATTATTAGGGTTCATAAAGTTGAGACATTACCAAAGATCTTTTCAGATTATATACCGGTGAGTTTAGTTTTAAAGAGAAACCCAATTCTTTCAGATTGGAAGTTAAGTGAAATGCTGTAATAAAAGGAAGCAACAGCAGAGAACTGTAAAATTAAAGGAAGTTTGCAAAGCTATTAAAAAAAGACTAAAGCAAGAAAGGTGCCTGGACCAGGCTCTAAGGATAAACTTTTACAACCTTTACAAAATGCAATTGATTCTAGTGGGAAATATGTGACAGACCTGAAAAGAGGCTCATATAACATTAATATCTGGGGGGGGATATGATTTGACTTTAATAAGAAAGTATAGACAGATTCAGAGGATTTTAAAGATGAAATCTTTAAATTGAAAACAGAACTTTTCATCTTGGGTCTTATGGATGAACGGTTGGAAAAAAGTCATGGAACTCTGTTTTTATATATGATACAGTAACCACAGCAGTATAATTGTATGCACAAAGATGAAAAAAATTGGCAATCTGCAATGGAGGAATGGTCGGTAAACAGGATAGAACTTGCTGTGATGGCCAAGTTGACCTGTCTGATTACAGAAAAGACAGTGTCTATACTTATTACTGACTAAAAACTGTTTATGGACTTCACATACAACAGAAAAAAATGAACTTGTGATCTGTGGTTTTGACAATTAAGTAGGATGAATTAGCAAGAAGAGAGTCACAATGCAACATCAGAGGAAGGAACAAATCTACAACTATACTTATAACTGCTAAAGAAGTTCTGAAGTCACTTCTTTATATTTTTTCTTTTCTGTTTTTCTGTTTTTTTTTCTTTTTGCACTTTAGCTTTCTGAAGTACTTTCTGCAGTACTTTCAGGCATAACATAACATAACATGGGAACAAAAGTCACCCAATTTTTCAATACAGCACAGCCTATTTCATCTGCTCTTTGCCTCTTTAAAAAGAAAAATCAGGCATGTGATTTATGACCATTTGTGCGTATTCTGGATCATCTACTAAGGCCTGATGAATCAATGCAGCTCACTGTTTGTGGGGTTACATTTACATTTTTTGAAGACTCAGATTCGTAAGCAGCTGGTCCTTCCTATTTCTAGAAGAAACTACCTTCATAGTGTAAAGGCTGACTCTTGCAACAATTGCAACATCAGTTCCAATTTCAATTCAAATCTTTATTGTCAATGCACAACAAGTGTGCAATGGAATTGAATGAGCCTCCATTGGTACAATAACACAAAGCACATGTTTATTCCCCCACCCCCCTTTTTAAAAGTAAGACTATTAGTGTTACAGTTTTAGTGGGGCTTCTTCCAATGTGCAGGGTTACAGTCCCAAAATAAGCATTTATGCCACGCCAAAAAAAGAATACTTTGGCGCAGAGGACAATGGACTATCTACTTTGGAACGGATTGACCCTCTCTAAAATCCCACCAGATGCAACCATGTTTATTTTCTCTTTGATCATTCCAACACATTTTTCAAAGTAATTTATATTTCCAATTCATTTTCCCTTTTTCTCTAAATTCTTTCACTAAACACACAGAGAAAAAGCACTGCCAAAATGCCTCTGACTTAGTGCAGAGGGTAAAAACAGAAGGCTTTGGAAAGTAAGCTTGGCTACCTACTGAGGAGTTCCTTTCATCTCGGAATATTATCAAAGGATGCCGAATGCATTTCACCACATGAAACACCCAATATTGGTATAGGGGAGGAGGGGGAGGGACTGGGGTCCCCCTTGGTGTGACATTTGAATGGAATAGAAGTATAGACCCCCCAACTTTTCTCACTTTCATCTCTGCCAGATTTCATTAGTCAGTGATACAGCTGTGCAGCAGATGTGCCCAGGTTATCAGGAAGCAGGTGACGATGTGCAATAAATTGGGTGATGATTAATAGAAGAAAAGATTTTTGGAAAAAAATGGATAGAGAAAGATTGCAGGTATATAATGAAACTTGAACCTTTGCCATTGCACATAATTTCTTCTTTAAGACTGTACAAACTGGCAGAGTTCACAATATATTTAGCCATATTGTTGACAATGGCACTGTGTAATCTGGACCTGTTAACAGTGGGGAAAGAAGCAGCTTTAACCCTACAGAACAATTGTAAGTCAAACCACTCACATAGTAAGCCATGTTGTTCAACTCTGACAACCTTAGCAATGTCCAAGCCCTGTTCGTTTAATCCTCCAAGAAAAAGAGGCAGACTTTATAGATCTGCTAAAATGGAAAGTGTTCCATTACAAAACCTCTATGAAAGTTTAGCACCACAGATTATGTGTGCCAAACTCTGGTTGGTTGCCAAAATTACATCCAGTGCTATCATTCCAGATGCCTACCAATGCAAAACAAGTCATTGACATAACAAACTTTTGCCAATGTTCTTCCAGAACATGGGCTCATGGAATACCAGGCAGACTTGGAGAAAGTGAGCACAGGTTCTATATTGCCCCAGATTGCAGCTCTTAACTTGGAAATCCTGGTTGCATGCTACCCAAACAATGGTAGGAAACTATATCTTGATTAAATGGGCTATATTAACCCAAACAGAGTCTGGGTGAGATGGGAGCATTGGCCAAACATGCATATGTAACTGTAGTAGGATACTTGGGTTTTATAAGTGCCTTTTAGGACATTTGCTACAGCAAATTAATCTTAGTAAACAAATGCATGCAACAGACATGGTGGCATTGGATTTCTGTGCAATATCACTGATATTTTCTCAGCAATACAAGACAAGCAATTTTTCTCTATCTTTTTAAAGATATATTAATCTTGTACTCAGTTCTAGACCATACTGAAACCTTAAGCATCTACAAAGTAAGAAATCAGCAATAACATTTAGAATTCCTCCCATTTTAACATTAACTACTATGCTGCTCAATAATCAAAATCCTCTTGTAGAACAGCCTACAACTATGTGGCAACTATTTTGCTATGCACTAAAATCTTATGCTCCATTGACTAGAGCTTGAGTGTGAAATACAAGTGTTTGGAGGACACAGAAACATTGGCTGGGTTCAGGCAACATATTAGACTAGTTTTTAGATTTGAATTAGACAATTTGTGGTGCAATGGGAATCCATCATTGTCTTAGCACTTTGTACAAACTAGGGCATCATTTTAAAGCAGAATATGGGGTAATTTATTGTATTAGACCCATCATGTCATATGAAATCAGAAGCTGTATATTATTACTCCAGGTGTAAGGATTGCTGGCATGGTGTAGTATCTCAGTCACAAAGTTAAGGAATGGAATCAGTGGTGAAATGCAGCCTGGTCGCACCGGTTCTGCTGATCGTGTAGTGATGATAGCATTTGGCCCTGTCCAGCCCTCCCTGACATTTGGTCTCTTCCACCTGCCCCTGTTCTTTCTTCTCCTATATTTTTGGTATTCATATTGGAGTTTCTTGCAATGTTCTTAAAAGATTTTGAAATGTATTCGTGATACAATAATTTCTGAAAACCACAATCCCAGAAATTTACTTTAGGTTAAAAGGACATTAAATTAAAGAATGTCAATAGTTCTCAACCTATGGCCCACAGACCTCTAGGTGGCTGTGATGTTGTCACAGGGAGGGCCATGAAGGCTTGAAGAAATGCTCTAATTTAAATGTTGAGTTAGGTTTTGAGGGTCCATGTCCATGGTCCATGGCCACAAAAGATATTTAAAGAGGGCCTGTTGTGAAGAAAAGGTTGAGAACCAATGCCCTATGTTTAAAAATGTACCATAATTTGGTAAATCCAGCTGAATACTGAAATAAGGCTAATCACACTTACTTGGGTGGCGGCAAGGACAACCTGTGGTCAATTTAATTAAAATAAGAAATGTTTTATTCCTTCCCCTACAAGAGGGCACAAAACACCAGCATTTATTCCAAAATAGGAATCCAGATATAATACAGAATTAAAACATCTCCAAGCTAAACTTGATTAAGTTTGTTTGGAAAGATTTGATAAGAACTGATATGCTATTGTACATGCCCACCTTTATTTTAAAGACCTGAAACTATGTAAGAAAAAGAAAGAAAAGGATTTATCCTAAGCAAAGTTTTCAGCAGAGACTCTGCTGCCAGAAAGGGGAATACTGGCTTTTCTGTGTGTGTATCTATGTGTGTCTCTATGTGTACATTTCTACCAAACATTTAACACAAAAGAAATATCCCAGCTGGGATTCATCAATGCAAAGTTTTTTAATACAACAAGGAATGTTAGGTAAGAGGAGCAGTGCCAAAATGGTTTCAGCTGACACCAGAAAAAGGCCACTACTCTACTTGGCAGGTAGGTCAACAACACATTTCTTTTTCAACCATCTTAGAACAAAACGGTGTCTTTCGTACTCACTTACATTAGTTTACTTAACAAGCAAATCCATTTTCTATATGTTTTTTTTCCTTCTCCCCCTACCATGGCAGTTGCTTTGAAGGCTGAAAAGGCACCAAGAAAAGTCAGCACAGAGTAGTTACAGCACATTCCTCAAGAGACAGCATCCTGGAAAATAAGATGTGTTTGTGTCTGAGTGTGTTTGGAAGGGAAGAAAAAAAAAACAATCTTGAAAATCCATTTGCAAACAGTTGAGAATGAACTAAGGCTATTTAGAAGGAGAGTAGCTACTGGAAACCCATTAGCAGCCATATCAAGATAAGCTTGCAATGTTTGTTCTGTGTTTTTCATAACCCCTTGCAGCCTTGGAAGGCTCTCAAGTGAGGAGAGGGAAATGAACTAACATTCCACATAGAACATGCAATATTGATCCTAAAAAGGGCATTGCTAGGCATCCTTTAACCAAAGAAGGAAGTCTATAGGGCCCACCGCAGAGAGAGAAAGAGGGAGGGAGGGAGGGAGGG
>JAEANM010020661.1:0-12045 GCA_017656035.1 Myanophis thanlyinensis
CACATCACATCACATCACATCACATCACATCACATCACATCACATCACATCACATCACATCACATCACATCACATTCTATCAACCTTTAATAGTGTTAGACTTTGGCTACAATAGACAAATGTGAACCTGAACTCTTCCTGTACCGTCACTGTTTTCTTTCACTTTCCTCCCTGTTTTGCAAAACAAACCCTACGTGTTTCTTGTCCATAAATAATATTGTCTAATTAAGGATGTCAGTCTATTTATTCTTTTTCCCCCTTTTTCCTTTTGGCAGCTAAGGGAATAAACTGATTCACTTTAAATAAAGTTTGCATTCGCATAGTATAAATATTGGCACTCAAAAGGAAAAAAAAAAAAAAAGAGGAAGCCCACTTTTAAAAAGCTTTGGAGAGAATATGTGCCCTAGCATCTCAGATTTGATCTTGAACAAAGCATCATCATCTCATCTGGCATGAAATTGTTTCCAATTTCTTCATCTCGTTAAGAGTAAATAAGAAAATAGTTTATGGAAAGTGTTTAGTGTTTTTTTTTTAAAGAAATTAATAAAAACAAGATAACAATGTAAATTAAAACACCATCTGGTTCCAGCACAGTTCAAACTGATAGTCAAGGTTTAACGTTCTGCAAATGAAAGGCCTGTCAAAACAGAATAGCTGTTTCTTGCTTTCTTAAGGCGCCCAACAGTAGATAAAGAGACATTTCTGGCAGTTCCATAGTGAGACACCATCATGAAAAAATCTTCAAAGAACACCAAGAGGAGGTGGGGTATGAGCAAAGCATACTATAATGTGGAGTTGTGCAAGATGGCTTTCACTGACCTTAATGAAGAGCTTTGCATCACGGGTATTATTATTATAATTATTATTTTCTCAGACAAAGAAGAGACAGGCATGTCCCTCCAACAAAACCTTCTGCATTATCTTACAGTCTTCGTATTGTCTCTTCCATTTTCTACACAGCCTCCTCCGTCACTTACAAAAGTTGGAAACAGCATTCGGGGAACCGACTCAAAATGCTTTTGTAGGTGCTTGGAAGCATTGGAGAAGGTTATATTGGAGCCTCAGTGGCACAGCGGTTAGAATGTAGTACTGTAGTATTTCTGCTGTCTGCCGGTTCAAATCCCACCAGGATCAAGGTTGACTTCTATCCTTCCAAGGTGGGTAAAATGAAGACCCAGATTGTTGGGGGCAATAAGCTAATTCTGTAAACCACTTAGAGAGGACTGTAAAGCACTATGAAGTGGTATATAAATCTAAGTGCTATTGCTATAAGTTATTATCTTACACTTTTTACTATAAGATTTTATCTGTGAATGGTTGCTATCCAAAGAAGTTGCTCAATGGGGACTACCTGTATTAAATACTTCTCAGTGCTACAGAAAAGGAACAGATGACAAGGCACCTCCAATTTCAGTTTTTCAACACTCCTAGGTTTACTTAAACACATCTACTTGTAAAAATATATTTCAATGCTTAATATTCTTTCCAATAAGGATAATTGTGCTTAGAGGCTTGAAAGAGCCATAGAGTTTTGATAGTATTAAACATATACTGTGAGAAGCTGCCTTTTTTTAGGATATGTTCCATATTTCCAGCTGTTCTATGTAATAGTTAAGAAAGTGAAATCCAGATGTGACCTTTAAAACATCCTTTAATGTTTCTTCTGTGCAGGACATTCCAATCCACTATCCAGCCCTCAAGTGAGGTCAACTACAGATGCATGATGCTTTTTTATTACCTTTTCTAACATCAGCTTTTAGTGACACTATATTCCTAAAACTCATATTAGGGATTAAATCTATCATTTCCCCCCAATTTCACATTCATCTATATTGCTTCTTAATAAGCTTACTTTTCTTCTTTAAAAAAAAAACTAGAAATGACGAATACATTTCTATTTATGTTTTAGTGGATATATACATTTCTGCAATTATGTTTTTAAGCAAATTTCCTATCTCAAATATATATTTTAAATGTATTTTCAGTAGTGTGTGTGTGTTTGTGTAATAGTAACATATACAGTATGAAATAAATGCACACAATCTCCTTTAAAAATGAGGGAATTGCATGGCTGAACTCAAGAATAGTGCATACACCTGGATACGTGGATCTGTGGCTGGATACTGCTTTTGAAAATATGGGCTGGGAAGATTTGCAATAAATGTGAAATGAACTATTTTATTTGTTCTGCATTTCCTCAAGGACGTACAATAGATATGTGAAACTCTAGATACCAAAGCAAGTTTAACTATACTGCAGAAATGCAGCTCATTTAACCATCAGTATGTTGTTCATATGTTACAACAAATATTGATAGACAACTTTATAACCCTTGATCCCTTGCTTGTAATATCTTTACAACATAGGTTTAAAAAATATAATAAAGCTTCTTCAACAAATGGCTTGTGCTTTGCAAAATATTCACTTCTTCTGTTTATAAATGGCTAGTTTCTTAATTTCTAATATTTTAAAAGAGATTGTACAAATAAGCATGCCTTTAAACATATGTGTTTCTAATATTCCTTAATATTCCTATTTGAGTCTGATGCTATCAGCATTTAGTTGCCTGATTTTTTCTATTTTGGGGAGCAGTAAAGCAGGCTACTTAAAGTGTAGAGAAAGACTTTGGAAAGAAATTGTCAGACCCAAGACAAATTTCCAGACAGTATTTTTTAAGGCCTTCCCCAGTGCAATATGAAAATAATGTGTGGAATAGTAAGAAAAATAAAATAAAGTGAACCCCTTAAAAGTGGAAGGAAATTTTATTCAGTAACAATAATTTGAAAGAGCCTTGTTTTATTCCCTTTTATTTAGTTGCTGCCTGATTGCTAGGTCATTAAATGAAAGATTTACCTCTATTAGAAAATGAATAAAATCCCTGATGAAACAGCTAGAGCAATTGATGCAAGAAAAAAAATAATCAAGAACACCTTTCTAACTTCTGAGAATTCACAGTGTGTTTCAAACATATGTGTTCTCTCTCAAGAGGAAATTGTTCACTTCTTACAGCTTACCTCAATATAGGGAAAAGCTGTTGGCTGTTTTCTTTTTGGTTCCTGTTGTTTCTGGTAGTAGACAAGAACTGTCAGCTTAGAAAAACACAACTGTAGAATAGATCAGATCCAGCCAGTTGTAAGGGCTGAAAAAAGATAATTCTTATTTCCTTTTTTAGAGATTTCTATTTTTATAAAACATAGTTGCAAAGTTTATATATTTTTTCTTCATAAAATGAAAAGGTAAGCATCCCTAAACTGTACTATGATACAGGGTTCATTTGCATTCATCATTGCATTCATAGATAGTTAACCAATCTCTATTTAGATCCACAAAATGTGAATCACCTCTATTCAGTCCGACAGTTGAGAGAGACATATTATGCTTCAAGTGTGAGATCTGAAATTCAAGAACAAATCAAGTTTTGACACCTGGAGATTAAAGTTAAAATAATATCCATCTAATAGAAGCATCAAAACATGATTGCTGCTTTATGTTTTAGTAGAATAGGTAAAACATGGAGATGGCAGAGCTCCTTGAGAAATTTCTGCTGAGGAATTTTGTTGCCTGTCTAAATCAATAGAATTAGCAGTGTACAAGAATAAAAAGTAAGGTCTGAATCAGAAGAGAACAGAATAACAGAGTTGGAAGGGACCTTAGAGATCTTCTAGTCCAATCCTCTGCTGAAGCAGGAAGCCCTATAACATCTGGACAAATGGCTGTTCAATCTCTTCTTAAAAGCCTCCAGTGATGGAGCATGTCCAACTTTTGAAGGCAAGCTGTCCCACTGATTCATTGTTCTCACTCATGAAAGTTTTCCTTAATCCTAGGTTGGCTGTCTTCTTGATTGGTTTCCACCCATTTTTTCTTGTCTTGCCTTCTGGTGCTTTGAAAAATCCTTCTTCTTTGTGACAACCCCTCATATATTGGAAGGGGTTG
Source organism: Myanophis thanlyinensis (assembly GCA_017656035.1). NCBI lineage: Eukaryota > Metazoa > Chordata > Lepidosauria > Squamata > Homalopsidae > Myanophis > Myanophis thanlyinensis. The sequence continues at coordinate 3,934 of JAEANM010020661.1, forward strand.
AGGAAAAATCACAAGTGCTTCTTGGACTAACCAGACTTTTTCTCCTACAACTGAGCTGAAGTCAATATTACCATTTCATTAGTATAAGGAACAGCAAGTTACGCCTTCTGGCTGGCCACATTAAAGAAACTGAAACTGGAAAAAGTGAATACTGCTTAGAGTAATGACAGTGTTGCTACCCCAAAAGATCTCTGGTGGGCATAGAGTTTAATAAGGTAATAAATTTCATTAGCTCATATCACTGTCAGAGTTCCCATCCCATCACTAACTTCCTCTCCAGCATTCTTCATCTATGGCACTGAAGAGTTGTATATTGTCTGTAACAATCCCAGAAGCAGAAGATATGAAATTTCAAAAGAAAGCAGTTATCTGATTGAATTTGGAGATCAGTTTCAATACAGTGATATGATGAAGCATCTAGTCCAAGTGACCTTTTGAAGTTTTGCAAAAGTCTTCTAGAGAAATCAGGTTTGAGAAAAACTTTATTAAATTCACTAATTATTTGCTGGAGAAATTTAAATCATTCTGGGAAAACATTTGGATTTTTTCTCTGTAGGAGCCATTTAACTGGGTTTCGCCCACAGCAAGAGACACAAGAGGGAGTCAAATATTATGACATCATAATTATTTTGAATTTCCCAAGTTCTAGAAAAGAGAATGTCTTTGATTCTTCATAAAAATGTAAGAATTAGATGGGATTTTGAAGAGAATGTGATTTAAAAGGGGTTCTTGCCTGCCGCCTTGAAAGAGGTGGTGATGAGACTTCTCCTCAAGAAGCTGTCCCTGGATCCAGCCTTGTTGTCTAGTTATTGGCCGGTCTCCAACCTTCATTTTTTAACGAAGGCTGTTGAGACCGTGGTGGCACAACAGCTTCCTCAGCATCTGGATGAAGCTTTGTATCTAGATCCTCTCCAATCGGGCTTCACGTCTAGTTTCAGCATGGAGACAGCCTTGGTCGCCTTGGTTGATGATCTCTGGAGGGCTCGGGACAAGGGTTATTCCTCTTTCCTGGTCCTATTAGACCTCTCAGCGGCTTTCGATACTGTTGACCACAGTATCTTATTGCAGCGGTTGGAGGGGTTAGGAGTGGGGGGCACCGTGTTGTGGTGGTTCTCCTCCTTCCTCTACGGCCACAATTCGTGTTGGCAGGGAGGCAGAGATCGACCTCAAGGCCCCTAATATGTGGGGTGCCTCAGGGGTCGGTGTTCTCTCCCCTGCTGTTTAACATCTATATGAAGCCGCTGGGTGAGATCATCCGAGGCTTTGGGGTAAGCTTTCATCAGTATGCTGATGATACACAGCTGTACATCTCCACCCCAAGCTACCCCAACGAAGCTGTCAAAGTGATGGGCCATTGCCTGGAGGCCATGCGGAGTTGGATCAAAACAGGCTCCAGCTCAATCCAGCTGAGACCGAGTGGCTATGGTTTTCTGCGCCCAGATACAACCAGCTTACTCTATTGCTGGCTGTGGGGGGAAAAAACTTTGTCCCCTGCGGAGAGGGTTCACAACTTGGGTGTCCTCCTGGATGTATGGCTGTCATTGGAAGAACATTGCAGCCATCTCCAGGGGGGCCTTTTATCAGGTCCATAGGATTGCCCAGTTGCGGCCCTTTCTGGATCGGGGCTCTCTTCGCACAGTCACTTCTGCCCTTGTGGCCTCCTGTCTAGACTATGCCAATGCTCTCTACATGGGGCTCCCCTTGAAGAGCATCTTGGGTGCAATTCAAGGTGTTGGTGCTTACCTTTAAAGCGCTCCATGGCTTGGGACCCAGGTACTTACAGGACCGCCTGTTGCCACCGTCAGCCTCCAGCCAACCGGTGCATTCCCACAGGGCAGGCCTCCTCAGGGTTCCACTGTCGGGACAGTGCCGTCTGACAGCCCCAAGGGTACGGGCCTTCTCTGTGGCTGCACCCTCCCTGTGGAACGAATTGCCCCCCAGAGATTCAGACCATTGCGGACCTGTGGACCTTCCGGCGTGTACTAAAAACCCATCTATTCCAGCAAGCCAGTCTGGCCTAACACCTAAGGGGTTTTAAAATTGTCTAAATTCTTTAAATTTTAAATTTAAATTTTTGAATCTGGTTATTTTAATTTCTATTTCGGTCAATGATTTAATCTATTTTATTTTAACTTTTGTCTATCCTGTTTTTAGATGGCTGTACACCGCCCTGAGTCCTTCGAGAGAGGGGCAGTATAGAAATCCTGTTATTAAAATTAAATTAAATTAAATCTATCTATCATTTATCTATCTATCTAAATCCAAACATTAAAAAACCCTACAATTTAAAGACTTTAAGAATATTATTTTATTCAATTATTATTTTATTATTTTATTCAATTATTCAAATATTATTATAATATTATTATATTCAATTTCGCTGCACGCATGTTGTACATTGACAACAAAGGATTGAATTGTTATTAATAACAAGATAATGGAGAGAATTGATGCTACAAACAATGCAACCATTTCATGAAATCACAATTTCCTTGAGATCCTGAGGCCTGATGACACAACCATATTTTAAAGGATTTCTGGAAGTATGTCAAGGATGGAGCCAATCTCACATGGGAGGGAGGAGTTAAGGTGGGGACAGTGTCCCATAAGATGAAATTGTTTCACAGATTGGACAGGCAGCATATCTCTTCTGCTGGGCTTCACAGGATGGCAGAAATAATTGGGAGAGACAGTGATCTCTCAAATAATCCAGCCTTGGGTGATGAAGGAGAAAGGGTCCTTGAATTGGACCCAGAAGGAAACTGGCAACCAATGCAGTTTGTGAAAATGAGATGTAATATATGTTGTTCTAAGGTCTCATATAGCTGCCTGGAAAAACAGGGTGAATGGAATTGTGTCAAAGCCCCCTACCTTTGGTTTCTTATTATAATATATAATATGTTAACTCCATTTCCCTGAAACATTAATGATGATGATGATGATGATGATGATGGTTGGTCACACAGTCAGCCAGAGTTTTAGACTGGATTTGGGATGTTTATCCAGTTATTGATCCTTCTTGAGGACCTGAAATAGGCAGATGTTGTTTTTGATGGTGTTAAAATATTGTTGCAGGACATAAACTGTTCCAAGTAGCTCCCTTTTGCAGTTGACTGATGGTGATTTTGTTAATGCCGATGGCATTCAAGTGATGCTCCCAATATTTTGGAATTATACCCAAGGCACCCATTAGTATTGATACTGTCTTTGCTTTCTTTTGCCTCAATCCTTCTACTTCTATTTGCAGATCTTTGTATTTTGTGATTTTCTCAGTTCTTTTCTCTTTTATTTTGGTGTCTCCAAATACTGCAATATCCACTAGCTAGACTTTTTGTTTTCCTTTCAAATTGACAATTGTTACATTTGGGGCAGGTTACATATGTGGCAGATTCTTGTCTGTTTGAATTCTGATTGTAGCCTCTTCACTTTCTACTACTTTGTCTGTTATATGGACTCACCAGTTTTTGCTTGAAGGCTAAAGAGTTCCCACCCCCAGATAGTCCATTGCACCATTGTTACTACTTTGTCATGCTGTTGTAGTTAGTTTCTGGGATTTATTTGCAGCAGCTAGTTAGATGTTTCTTCAGCTTCTTTGCAGAAGCAGCATTTGCTGTTTGTTGTTGTCTTCTTAATTCTAGTTTTATATGCATTTGTTATTAAGATTATGTCCCTAGAAATATTTAGGAATATTTTTTTTTGTTTGTATGAATGTAGCTTTGAGTGATAATATTTTTTATTATCCTGTAGAATGAACTGCAATGATTTAATCTGCAGATTGTCATGTGATAATAAATCTTACTAGATAAGTAAGTAAATAATGAAGTAATAAATCTTTACTGTATGAGAATGTACTCACTGGTAGAAGACAAGCTATCAGCTTTCTGATAAATGGCCTGCTTCCAAATTTGAAGGCCCATTTTATAGGACTGAACAAAAGTAATTTAGTAAAATGTTACTAAATTACTATGCTTTGTATTAGATATGGTCCACAATATGACAAGAAGTAAGCAGTATCTAAGAGCACAGAAAAATGAAGGATATTTTAATAAAAGTGCTTTTCCATGCATATGAAGCTTAAAATGAATGTGCATAGTTAAAACATTCATTCATTTATTTATTTATTCATTCATTTATTTTACTTGTATCCTCAGTAATTAAAGGAGACTTTTGGCAGTTTACATTCATTAATTAAAATTATTAAAAATGTCCTTATTATGAGAAACATTCATTAGTTAACCTTAATTATGCAAAAATAATCATATTATAACTGATGATGTCATTTCAATTCCGTGAAATATTTACAAAATAGTTTCATTTTTTAAATTACTTATAGAATTAAATTATAATTTGGGGGCTGATCAATCTTCTGGATGGAATTATTCCAAATTGTACAGCAGTAGCAGCAGAAGCCGACAACTTTCCTTACCTAATGGAAACCAAAAGTAGGTTCTCCTAGGACATCTTGAGTTGAGCACAGTGGTGAATTCAATTTTTTTTACTACTGGTTCTGTGGACGTGGCTTGGTGGGCATGGCTTGGTGGGCGTGGCTGGGGGGGGTCATGTGACTGGGTGGGCAGCTTCTGCAATAAATATAAAGATTAGGCTAGAAACAACACCAGAATGGGTTTTTTTCCTGCCTTCCTTACAGGATTAACCCTGTAAAGTGGAAAAAAAACAAAAGGAGATTTCTTCTAACAACTGGTTCTCCGAACTGCTTAGAAAGTTTACTACCAATTCTAGCGAATCTGCTAGAACCTGCTGAATTTCACCTCTGGTTGAGCAAATTGAAATTGGTCAGAGAAGATGATCCTGCAAGTACTCCCTATGCCAAAGCACCTGTTGTGGTTCTTCACTGGGGGTTGTTACCCCAAGGAGATAGTTTGGGCATATCCTGGGGACAACAGAACAATTTGTAATTGCTTGTTTTTGAGTTGTGTATCCAGAAAGTTTTTTTGTTGGACTAATGACATTATTTGAGACTGGGAAATGGATTATTGGGTCAAGCATTATGGAATCATTGGCATACAGGATTTTCTAAAGTCAAAATCAGCATTTTGAATTGTACTTGGGAATTAATAAGGAGCCTGTGCAGGACCCAAAGCACAGGGATAATTCATCCATGATGATAAGTACCCTCTACCAACTGGGCTGCTGTACTTTGGACCAACTGAAGCTTCTGAGTGGTCTTCAAAATGCATTGTGGTAGTCCAGATGGGTGATGATGAGAGCATGGTTTATCAATCCAGGGTCCTAACACTCCGAGTAAGGTTGCATCTGGCCATAGCTGGACAAGGTTACAACTTCTGTAAAGCCTGAATGAAAAGTCATGGATCTGCTTCTTTAGGGGCAACCCCACTCTGAACAGGCCACATTTTAATGAACACACAGTAACTGCATGTTACACGAGACCATGCTAATCACTGGGTTTAGGTGCACTTAATTTGGATTGGATTTGTTTTCAGAGATTTTTAAACTTTTCTAAAGGGCTGGAAGAAAGATAGTTTCTCCTATTTGTTTGAGCTGATGTTTAGTGATGAGGTTAGTGGAATGGTATTTCTGTAGTTTACAGACTGGACTGTGTGCGTATGCTATATAAGAAGCTGTAGAACAACTTTGCCTTTAATGTCATTAATATTGTTTGAACTGATTGCAACTTTAAATAAACTAAAACTCTATTGCATTTTAGTGTTCACATTTTATCTGGTGCACTGATTCCTGGAATATCCTGTGTGGTCTTCTGTTTAAGCTTTTGCATAATAGTTATCCTGTTTAAACCTCTGTCATTTACAAATGCTTTAGAATTTATCCTGGCTAGTTAATATTCTCTGGAAATGTTTCTGTCATCAAAGCAATTCCTCCATTACAAAAAATTTGATTGCATTGTGCTTAATCTGTCAGAAGAATCTTATCAGCACTAAGAATAATATGTGAAGACAGCTTCACTTGCTATCTTCCCTTTCTGTCCCTTTCTTCTTAATATCTGCCAGGAAGGGATAGATCAGAACCAAAAGAAATCTTCCTCCCTCCTTTCATTTTATCTATCCATGTTCATTTCATCCTCTCCTCTTCCAAACTTTCTCCTTATCAGATGTCAGAACTGATGATGCTGGTTTTTTTCATCTTTAAGGGCCTACATGATGTGGGAATGGTTATTTGAGAGACCACCTATCTCTACTGGTTTTGGGTCATCCTACCAGGTGCAGCAGAAAGCAATATCAACTAATGGGACCTAGAAGATATGCCTTCTCTGTGAAGGTGTCCACTCTGGAACAACATTCTTCCTAAGATGAGTCTGATTCTTCTGGCTTCTTGGAATGGCTTTCTTCCTTGGGGTCAAAGTGTTATAGAGCTTGGTATAAATGTTCCATCATTAAGCTGTTAGAAACACTTTAATAATGTCTCATCTATGTCTTCTATAAAAGAAACTATGAGGTTTCTTTTGTACATTTTAGTTACATTATATAGCATTTATGTTTTTGTTAGCTGCCACAAGCTGTTTGGTTAAAATGAGTGGCCATATAAATTTGACAAATAAACCAACAGACAAAATGATTTCTTGGAGAAGGTGTCCTTCTCAAGTTCTTTATACTTCTATCTTTTCTGCGTTTCTATTCTTTCTTCTGCTTCTGTTCTTCTGCTAGAGTTGGCTGAGATTGTTCAACTTGTTTCTTTGATAGTGCTGATCAAAATGCCCAGTACTCTTATGTATATATATAAAGGGAAAAGAACATAAAATTTTGAATATAGAAGAAATTAAAACTGACATTCATCTCTTGCTATTTTCTGGGCTTCCTTGTTTTCTCTAAAGTATTTTGCTTTGGGGTTTTGTTTGTTTGTTTTGGTGCCTTGAGTAAGTGTGGATTCTTGGTGACTGCCTGGATAAGTCCTTGCAACTTTGTTGGCATGATTTCAGAAGTGGTTTGCCATTACCTGCTTCCTAGTCCTAAGAGAGTGACTGGCTTATGGGTACTCAGCGGGTTTTGAGTCTAAGACAAGACCAGAGCTTATGGTTTTCTGATTTTTAGCATGGTGCATTAAGTACCACCACTGGCTATCTTTAAAATGATTATCAGGTCTATTTGAACTAACATTCAAATGACAGTTAAAAGAAAAAAATAAAACAAACTATCCAGAAGGAAACAGTAATTCACAAATATTAGTATGTACTGTATTTCCAGTGTATAAGTACCTGATCCTCGGAGGCTCCATTATAAGTAATGGTAATACATCCATTCATGTATTTTATACATGGTGTGAAATATCCATTATTGATTCTAATTGTACCGATTCTGGCAACTATAACTTGGAAAAGTGCATCAGACTTCTATTGACCCAGTGGAGTTTCTTCCATCTCCCTCCTGATGCATCCCCTTAATTCCTTCCAGGAATGGTACTAGATATAATACTTGTAGAAATTTGAGACCCCCTCTGCATAGAAAGAAAGAATGTCCATTCGTGCAAAGGACATCCTGGATCAAAGCCCATAAATTGGGAGAGTAAGTTCCTTGTTCAGTTGATTAATTTATCGCTAAAAAGTCAAAGTTATTATTTTCCAACATTCCAGATTGGCTCCTGTTCATTGTAGGAAATGAAAATAATCCACCAATTGATTAATTATTTATTTGTATCCATCTGTGCAGTACATGCCTCCAATTTTCCTATAGCAAATTCTGCCTCTAAAGCCTAGAATCTATAGCTCTGGTTATAATGAACTGAATGCGTCATGCAGGATACTATTTCTAATCCAGTACATTCAGTATTTCGTTTGGTTACTTTCCCATCATGATAACTTGCCAGTATGATCCCAAGCCAAGGATTCTGTCTGGCTTCCCCCAAATCTTAGGCAGCAGTTTTATTTGGAATAGATGACAGTCAATTGGCTGATTTCCAGCATCCCTGTTCATCTTGCTTGTTTTCCTCCCCAAAAAGAAGAGGAAAATGGGAGGAAAGGAGATCTGATCCAGGTGTTTTTCAGAGTTACATTTGCTCAATTCAATTCCATCCTTTATTGTCAATGCACAACATGTGTGCAGCGAAATTGAATGAGCCTCCATCGGTATAATCACACAAAGCACAGAAACACAGAATACATTCAAATACAGAATACATCTC
>JAEANM010020662.1:0-12045 GCA_017656035.1 Myanophis thanlyinensis
AAAATAATACCTGTATTCAACCATCATGGATCCAGGGTTTTTATTTCTTAAAGTTTGACCGAGACAGAGCTGACATTCACACACAAAATCAGCCTTTCCCTAAATCAGCCTTTCCCTAAATGGTCTTTTATTCCATTACATAGAATTTTGCAAAGGAATTCTGGTTACAGACACTTCATGTTGTTCCTTTTGTGACATTTATTTTAGATTAGTCCCTACCTTCCAATCAGACATATTGGATGCGATTACACTGGAAGGCTCAGACTGTAAACTGCCAAATGTGAATAGTTGCAGACTCCACATGTATATTTCATGAAGATTGCTGGAACTCTAAATTAAGTCTCAGGGACACTGAAGAATATTTAGTAAATGGGACAAATTGACAAGATTTTAATTAGAATTGCTTTACAAGCCTATCAAACACAAAATGTTTGTCTACCTCATAAGCCATGTTATTATCCTATGTAAAGAATAGACAATCACATTTCAGATTGCATTGCATAAATATATAGGAAAATTAAGAATGCAATTGTTTTCATTGGCCTGGGAATAAATTTAGTTGAATGCAGCATGATTTACTAAGGAGAATACATATATAGGACTGAAATAAATTTAGTTGAATGCAGCATGATTTACTAAGGAGAATACATATATAGGACTGAAATTAAAAGGCATATATGAAAAATGGCATATGCTTGGACTAAAAAAATCAGATTGGATAAAATATGCCATAATATAAGGGCTTAGAAGTTGTCACGGGCTGATAGTCACAATAATTTAGAGCAGGTAGGAGAATACGCATTTCACTGCATTTCGTACCATGTATGACTATGCATGTGATGAATAAAATTTGATTTCATTTCAATATATTAAATCCAAAGCTCTAATTAGCATGGCTAGTACTGAATGGTTGGCAAAAGTAGTGAGTTATGAGTGGTTGGCTAATTTGAAAGTTTTACTTAAAAAAGGAGTCATATGACATATGCTGACGTATTTCAGTTTTCTGGTTGTACCTGGTTTTGTCAAACAATGTGTAAAATATACATCACAAAATCCATCCACAATGCCTCAGTAGTAGAGCATCTTGTCCTGTCTATTAAGCTCCCTTGACACACACACACCTCCAATACAGAATTGAAGGATATTATGCCCAGTTGTCAGTTAAATTTCTCTATTATATTTTTGGAGGGAGCAGTGAAAGAGGATTTTTTCTTGACTTTCTCTAGGTGGAAAAAAATTCTATTTATCGAGGACTGAGCCCATGGATTAAACCTGCTTTCCTGCTATTTCCTTCAACCTCAGGATTTTATTTTATTTTATATTGTATTATTTTTATTTTATATTGTATTCTTTTTTTGTTGTTGTTCCTTTCTATTACAGTTGGGTACATTTAGGTAACAATAATTATCTAGAAAATAACTGTGATACATATTGTGCTACTCCAGAAACAATAAAATCCACTTTGTACCGATTTCTAATAAAGGAACATTCAATGTATTTTTACTTTCCTTTTTCTTTCAGCCATGAAAATCTCTTATTTGAAACTAGCTGGTCAGATCCATATTTCAGCTGCAATGAAACTTAGTAATCATAAGCTTTAGCACAGTGGCTCAGTGGTTTAGACTAGAGGCAAAGCTCCAGGCAACAAAGAGATTCAAGTGACCTAAAAAGATATCAGGGTAAAGCTTCATATTTATTGTGACAGACTTCTTTATAACTGATGGCCTCACATTTACTCCTTCATATTTCTCATATGTTAATATATATGCCACCAGGTCCTTTAAAATACAGATTGTATCCTGTTGTGCTTAGGTGAAAAGAAAAATTTAGATAGGTCCTTGCAAAGGGAGAAACTTTTTGCCTTTAGAATAATCCTGTTTCCTGAGGAATCCAAACTAAAACCTAATACAATGGTGTAGTTTCTACAAAGTAAAGGGAGAAAATAAGAAGGAATAATTATATGGGCTGAAGTTTAGGAGCGGATACAGAGAATGTATTATTTGTTCTAGGGATGACATAAGAGTTTTTATAATATATATATAGACAGATTATTTCATGAAAATTAAATGTATTTTTTTTCTGTTTTGTTCTCCATTTGTTACTATGAACTGTTCTGTCCTATATTCCACTCACTGAAAAATTCAAATTTAACATGTATTTCATACAACTGCATTCTTCTTTCTTTCCTTTTTTATAGTTCCTTTTCTTTCAACCAAACTTAGAATAAGCATGTTCTCATGAAGAAGATTATTTTCTATCAGGTAGGACACACACTTGTTTATGTCCTTTATACTGCCATTACCTTTGTGTCTACTATATGTCTACATGCTAGTGTATGTCTACATGCATGCACTTATATTTGTATATGGACAGTTTACCATGGGATGCTTAAACAATCTTGCTTTTTTTTTTTTCAAAAGATGTTCCAATACTTTTTTCATATTCATACATTAGTTCGTCCAAGCAAGAATAATCCATTCATTTACAGTTCTTTTTTGTCAAGTGTGTATGGTGGAGCATAGATAGTTTTTTATTTCATTTCCTTCTTCTTTCAACTATCATTTACTTCATAAGCCAAAGGATTTTTACAATACTTTGTGTTTCAGTTTTTTATGATTTAATATTTTACATCATTAATCAAAAGTGTTCTTATTTTGAAACATATAGATTTTGAACATTCAAATTTTAAGTGATTGATTATGTGCTATCAACTCATTGTCAATTCCTAGCAATTAGATAATGAAATAGGAATTTTAATGCATAATGTATATTCATTGTACAGAATCTTACTAAAGAATAACCATTTTCATGCATGCAGATTCTGACCAGTTGGCAATAATTGTTTGCATGGTGTGACTTCAGAAATTACTTGCTTTAGTGTCATTCACAACAGAAATTGTTGCTTTTATCAAGAGGGCAAATGAGCTGTAGCTGAAATAAGGACACAAATTAAAAAAGCAGTGACAAGAAACAACATTTTAAGCAAAAATTTCAAGAAATTGTAATTTTATTTTAATTGTTATATTCTATTGGGAATAAACTGTAAACCCATGCCAATTGGTGCTCAAGAACAAAGAAAGTGATCTGTGGAGCCGTTCTACTATTGTTGCTACTATTTTCCATCTCTCTCTCCCTGGATATCCATATCTGCCAGTCTCAAAATCCCTAATAGGATTAACTGCTTTATGATTTAATTCCTATGTAAAAGGAGGTGATAAAACCACAATTGTACAAAATAAGACAGGAAATGCTTGATAACTTTGTTTACTTCCTCACTAAGTGTCTGCAAGAATATCCACTCCACAGACATTTTTTGTCTCTTGAAATAAATTCAAAATCAAACTCAATGATGGGGGAAGAAGCCAAAGTATTTGGTTCAGCACCATATGGTAGGATATCAATTGATGACTTTCAGAAAGTTTTTCAGATCATGCCAAAGTCAACATGCAATAGTTAAGAGCTCAGTATAACTCCAGGATAGCAAGTAAGCTCCCTTTTCTTTTTACCAAACAAAATTAAAAATAAACTCTCTGTAATGGTTCTATTAGATTCTGTTTTGGTACATTCATTTTGTATTTTCAAGAACTCCCAGATAATACTTCATTATTGCTTCAATAAAAGTTTCAAGAGCTGGGGTCTCCACTTATCCACCTTTAAGGGAGTCCAGAATATTATGATACTGTCTGTAACTCAACAATATGCTTAAAGCACATGTATTATGAGAAAGTATCCTAACAAAATGCAAATAAATCCATCATATTTAAGGAAAGCTACTTGAAAAAGCATACACATGAAGAAAAACAAATGCAAAAATATAAGTATATAAAAGAGGTAAAGACAAATACAATACAGATTTTAACCAGACCTTTTTTCCTGCCAGATTCTGAAGCTGTTGCATAAATAAATCTCAACTTCTGGTTGGGAACTGAGAAACTGTTTATTTTTACCATCCCTACATAACAACAATAACAACAACAACAACAAAAAAAACCACTGAAGGTTGAAGCTCTATCTTTCCATACATCAAGTCTCAAAAACAGAATTACTATAGATACTGCTGTTGTTATTTGAAACCATTGTGGAAGACTGTTTCGGTTTTATTTCTTTAAAATATTAGGTTTGTTTTTCTTCTACAGTATGCCTTTTCAATCTAATAACTTGGTTCCAAGATATTAAAATGTGTGTTGCCCTATGTATAACTCCATCTCAGATAATTCCATGGTAACCAGTAATGTAATTGGATCCTTGAATTCCTAAAATGCCCACATGAGTAATTGTAAAATATATTGGTTGAATGGAAATATATCTTCTTGTGGTTAGAATTGCTTTTTAAAATATATTTATTCACATGCTATTTCACAGCTTTAATGTTTGTGTAGCAAAATATACATTATTGTGAACACGAGGTTTGCTAATTGCTTTCAGTCACAAACTCCAAGCTTTCTGTTTGTGGTGATTTTTAATGTAATAAAACTGAACAAATGTAGTGTACTATAACTAGAGGCAAATGTGTAGAGTAGCTTTTCTCAATCTCTTTACCCTTGAGGAACTCTTGAAGTAATATTCAGGTCTCAGGGAATTTCTGCACTCCAAAAATGTAAAAAATACAAAAACTTTGCAATACAATGGACTTCTGACATATACAATCCATATTTTACAATGTTTACAAGTGCAAGTCAGGACAGCAGCTGAATCACAAAACTAAAAATTTCCAGCACAGAGAACACTAGGATTGCAAAACATACAGGCAGTCCAAAATCATTTTTTTTCAATCATGATTGCTTGTGGAACCCCTAGCCAAGTCTTGTGGAAGCTTATGAAGACCCAATAGAAAAAGGCTGATGTATAAGAATGGTGGTGGATTCCAAATGGTTTTGTTACTGACTTGGTGTGCACGCTTTACATGAACATGTATGGCTTCTAAATTGCTTGTTTTTCCTTACCGGAAGCAGCCCAGGTGATTAGGAAGTCTGCAAAGGTGCGCAAAATAGCTGTTGTGTGTGATTTGGGTGAATAAAAAAGAATAAAAAGAAGGGGATATAGGACAGGAAAGGGCAGGGGCAGGTGGGCAGGGCTAAACTTTGTCACTGCTACTGGTTCAGTAGAACTGGTGTGACCTAGCTGAATTTGACTATCATTCTGGAATGTAAAGGGGAAATAATGGGAGCTTAACTTTGCTGTAATGTTTGGTTTCCATCATTCCCTTTCTCTTTCCTGAGTAAGTATAGGATGATATGAAGGATACTTGTGAATTAAGGCTAATTTGAAGAAATTAATTTTGGTTTTACAAAAGATGCTTTATAATTTTGGAAGTTTTAGAGACTACATCATAACTGGTATAAGATGATGATAATGTTGATGTCATCAGAAATATTATTATTACTTTTTCAGAATTAAAGTTAACTTGCAGCCAAGGAAGAAAGCTTTATTTTCAAGGAAGCCTCTGAACCCAACACAGTCATTTTGCAAAAATAAAAGTAGTGTGGATGAAAATAACACAATTATTCCTAAGGAAGCATTTTATTTAGCAAAGATATTAGGGATCATATTGAATCAGCAACAGAAGAGTTTGACCATTCTGAGCCTCATGTTGCAACTGGAATTAGATGAAGAAAGTATACTTGAGGAAGCACAATAGCAGATTCAATCAGCTAATTCAGAACTCAGCTTGGCAAGGTCCCTCTCCCAGCAACACACCACAAATTAAGATAAAAGCAAAGGAAATATTTATGTACTTGAAAGAAAGGCCAATGGTCAATGAATCAATTGGGGCATACAAGATTTGGAATTTCTACTGCTAGCCTAGCAGAAGCAAGGTGGAGAAAACCTCTTGGCTGATGATTTGATGCATATTTATCCAATTCTACACTTTCAAATACAGATAATTATTAATAAATGTCCTGTTTAACAACTATTTGAAGGCTAAGTCAATTGAAAAGCCAGTAGTAAGTCACAATCATATAATGTCTCACTTAACAACAATAGGTGATTCGCTAATAAGCGTATCAGAAGTAAATTCATAAATCCATCAGTGTCTTGTGATGTCTCCCTTAACCTCGTTGCTTAGTGGTAAGGTTCAAGTCCCTATTGTGATCATTAAACAAGGGCTACCTGTACCACACAATATGAAAACTATCAGCAACATTTTCATCCTGCAAATTATGCTAAGACTTACAGCTGCGCTGGTATATTTTTTTTTTTCTCTCTGAGCTACTTAGGCCCTTTTATTTAGATAAGAACTTCTTGATCAATTGCAAACAATTGATCTTTGGTAGGCCAGTTTGCATTCCTTGCATTCCTTGATGATGGTTGAAATCTTGCCCTTGCACTCTAAATAGGAAGATGACTGAGGGGATTTGAAGAGAGTGGTATTTTTGAGGGAAAGAAATCAGAATCAAAATGCAGGAGAGCATAATTACAGGAACCAGTAGTTCAGAGGGAAGGAAAAAGAGGCAACATCTGGAGGAAAGACTTTTTAAAAAAGATAGTAAAGGCTCAGAATATCTCCCGAGTGTGAGACAGACATACACCTAATGTTGGCAACTTCGAACTTTAGTAATGTTGTTCTGAGGGGAGAAAACTGTTGAGGCATTTGGGGCTGTGGACGCCATTCCTGTTGCCATAAGAAAGGTGTCAGACCTGCCACAGCTTAAACCCCTAACTAGAAATGATCCTTCTCTTTCCTAAAATTCACAATTGTTCAGATTTTTATAGTGCAGTACAACAATAAAGAATAAAGTATCAAAATATATTATAGATATTTTAAATATTATATTTAAAATTTATATTTATATATAAATATGCAGAAAATGTGAATATTACCAAAAGACTGCTGGAGTGTATTTAAAAAAGCAATTTTGAAAAAAATTGACACAACTAGGGTTTTAAAAATAAAAAGTACAACCAAAAATTAAGAACGAAGCCCCTGAAAAATGTAAAGAAACTATAACTGATGAAATTGTTCATTCTTATCAAGATAGTTCAAAATTAGACAGTAAACAAAAACACTAAGCTGAAATGTTCAGAAATACACTTCTTTCCTGGCTACTTAAGATTAAACACACTATCCCTGCTAGCACACAATTGCAGTTTATGCCCATAATTGTTTGAAATTAAGTTCTTTTACTGTCTACATATTGTCCCATAAGAATCCAGTTAATAGAAGAGAAATATTTCAAAAATTAATTAATCTAGCTACTTTAACATCACAGTGAATGCCTACTAAATACAGCTATTTTCATACTGGTGGCAATTTAGAGATAGCTTAATTAATTAGAAGTATTCTATTAATTTTTTTCTAACATAAGCTATCCAAGTGGACCATATTTAAATAATTATTTATGAGAGTAGTTTCCTCCACTTTATTTCTCAATTTATAAGATTGGCCAGGGATGGGCATGTCAACTGAACAGTGCTATTTTATGGGACCCTAGAGTAGTGTCTTCTTGGTTGCAGCTCCAATCATTAGCAATATCATCCCTTGGAGCTCACTATGCAGTCCTTTAAATAAACTAAACCTCCTCACTCTTCAAACTGACAAGAAACCAATATGACTTGGGAGTCCAACTGGTGGATAATGCAATTTCATCTGCATTTTTTGTCCCAATGTATTCTATTTGTTTATTTGTATAATTATTTAATTTTCTATTTTGCATCTTCAGATTTAGTGGCTTTTTAAACCCAATATTACTATTATTAAAATTAATGTATAAGGTTGAAAAGATTTTTAAAAAGAGTAAAATTAAAAATGTACTAACATTTAACATGAGTTTTAACAATTTCCTAATACTATCTTGGTTGGACCATCATGCTTCCAGATGAAGAACCGATACTGGCTAGGGAATTCTGAACCTTGAAGTGCACATACCTTAAATTTTGTCATTGTCAGACAAAATTAAACAAACAACTCTCCA
This sequence comes from Myanophis thanlyinensis, assembly GCA_017656035.1. Lineage (NCBI taxonomy): Eukaryota > Metazoa > Chordata > Lepidosauria > Squamata > Homalopsidae > Myanophis > Myanophis thanlyinensis. The sequence goes on from JAEANM010020662.1 coordinate 7,914, forward strand.
TCAATGACCACTTCTTCAGATTCTATCCACATATTTTGGGCTTGGTGAAATAGATGTATTTCCATAGGTTAGCTTTGGACATGCTCTCTTTCTCTTAGCCCGAGCGGCTTCACAGAGACCTTGTACATCAAAATTGGAGGAAGAATCCTGTTGATGACATCTTGAGCTTGAAGATTATTTTTGGGGAGGAAGAGGTTCCGAATTTAGTGTAACTATTAGTGTAACTATAGTGTAACTATTGGTGTAACTATATGCAGAATATTTGTAATTTCTGCATCTGTCCATGTACATTTGAATGGAAGATATGCAACAGAGAAATTTGTGTTGGAATATAGTTTGAGGACATATTTACAAATGAAAAAAACAGTTTTACAAATTGGTTGCCTTACTTTGGAGGCATTTAATCAATAGTTATAACATTATGCAGTCTCTACCATTTGTTGGAATGTGATCTCTGACCAGTACATATACCGACTTATACATAAACAGATGTATAACATTCACACATTTATTGTAAGAAATAAAATCCATCATCAGTTTCAATGAGAATTTTCAATCCTGTCAGATGAATAGAAACTGGGAAAAGCAGAAAAATGTTTTCCTCACTGGAGAAACTTTTAGACAAATATGGTTTTGTCATAAATTGCAATATTTCACACACTGTGTAGCTTTCTTGAAGCCTCTTTGTCCAGAAATAATAATGTGTGCTACTTATTAAACACCATATTTGATAGCCAAAAAAGAGGATGGGGGGGCGGCGTCAGAGGGGGATGGGGCGGCATGGGGGGGCGTCATCATCATCGGCATCAGGGAGCGGGGCATCGGCATCGGCGGCATTGGAGGGGTGGGACAGCATCGGGGGGCAGCGTTGGTGGCATCAGAGGGGGCGGCGTCGGCAGCATCGGGGGTGGGGGGGAGGGGGCTTCCCTTCGCCAGAAATCGACCACAAATCTAGACTCGGTTGAGAAGCAAGAAGCTTGTTCCGACGATGCAGGGAAGGTGCTTTTCTCCATTTGCCCGGACATGACATCGCCACTTTTAAAAGTCCAGTCTGGGGCGTCAGGGTAAATTTATAAAATTTATAAAATCCGCCCAGACGCCCCGGACAGGACCTAAAAAGAGGACATGTCCAGGCAAAAGAGGACGGTTGGTCACCCTAATGTTGTGGATATTGCCTGTTTGAGAAAAGGATATTATTTTTACAATTTTTAAGCTAAGATGTGAACCACACCAAAGATTGCTTAGGGGATAGAAAGATATATATAAAATAAAATACCCAAACCCATGATGTTTATGAGCAACATCCATCTGTCAAAACATGTTTATGAATCATAGTTGCAAAAAGAGACTAGAAAATCAGTTTTGACAAATATACATACATGCATACACACATACATACATAATCAGTGTATAATTAATTTAGTGTTGGAATATTTTTTTATCTTGATACACTTATCAGACATTGTATAGACTTTTCTGTTCATCCCAGCAGCCAAATGGAAAGATTAGTTGTACATATTAGAAAAAGATGGAGGGAGAGAAACAGAGAGAGACACACAGAGAGAGACAGAGAGACAGAGAAAGCTGGTATAAGCATTATAAAATCCCCAAATTGTGAAGGAAATAAAATGCATTTTTAAAATGCAAGTTGAGTTATTTATTGTGAATGGTAAAATTTGTCCATACAGTTAATCAAGATGAAAGTTACTAGGACAATATTATTTAAAATATGGACATTTTGTTAATGATATGAGAGGAAATAAATATTTCTAATTTTATTTTCATTTTTACATTCATATACATAGGCATTGGTTCCTTTAAATTTAAATAGCAACTTATTCATTCCTTATATATGCAAATTACCAATGCTATTTATATTGAATATCATTTATTTGAATAAAATAAAAAATATGAATGTCTAGTTAAAAAACTGTCATTCATGAGTTATAAAATAAACTCCTCCTGCCCAAATCTTTTATTATGTACTGTATATTTTATCTATTACCATATCCTTTGTTGGCAATGCATTATTTTCAAGAACATTCAGTATCCATTTATACTAATACAATTTTATTAAAGTTAAACTGATTACTGTATTTGCATTAACGACTCAGGGAGATCAGCATAAGATATTTGATTCCATTGCACTACATCAGTTCATCAATTAGGTTAAACCATTCGATATATTTCAAGTTTTGATACTACAGTACATTACAATCCTGTGCATATCTATTCAAAAGTAAAATTCTCTAATATTGATCAGATTGTTCTAGATGTAGATACATATATGACTAATATGATATATGACTAATATATATGATATATTAGTATACACATATATGATATATGACTAATACACTGAGGTATCTTCCAAAGAGAGACACAAAAGACGTGTTCTCTACAAAAATTAGAAACCTCTCAGCTTCTGGATGAGGACTATGGCAAAATTGGAGCTCAGAGCAGCTGAAAAGGCTGGTCCAACATTTGGATAAATCTTTATTTGGATAAAGAAAACTTGATGATCATCAATCTATTCTCCAGACAGCTGCTGCTTGTCAGGAGATGACAGAATTTGAAGGACTTTGTTGTCAACTAGTCATTCAAGCAGCCAGGAAATGAGGAACAGACAACTAGCTTGCAGCTGTAGCAGACCTTTAGATATAATAATGTTTGAGTTAAACAAAATCTTCAGAATAGATAGATAGATAGATAGATGATAGAATTCTTTATTGGCCAAGTGTGATTGGACACACAAGGAATTTGTGTTTGGTGGATATGCTCTCAGTGTACAACAAAAAAAATTGTGCATTCATTAGAAATCACAGGATACAACACTTAATGATAGCCATGGGGTAAAATAAGCAGTCAAATCATGCTAGGAGACAATACTCAATATAAATCGTAAGGATACAAGCAACAAGTTATAATCATAGTGGGGTGGGTGGGTGATGTAACAATGAGAACAACAGTAATGCAGACTTAATAAATAGACAGTGTTGAGGGAACTATTTTTTTAGCAGTGACAGTGTTCAGAGAAAAAGCTGTTCTTGTGTGCAGTGCCCCATTTTGTGGTTAGGAGTTGAAACAATACATATCCAGGATGTGACTGGTCCTTAAATATTTTCCCAGCCCTATTTTTGACTTGTGCAGTATATAGGTCCTCAGTGGAAGGCAGGTTGGTAGTCATTGTTTTTTCTGCAGTTCTGATTATCCTCTGTAGTCTGTGTCTGTCTTGTTGGGTTACAGAACCAAACCAGTGCTAGAAGGGAGTGAGGTTTGCTCTCTGTTTATGCACAAGTGGCTCAGCCTGTAGGCATTGGTGGGAGTGTTCTTGATGGCTCCTTGATCATGCTCTTGATCATTTACTGCTTGATTGTTGGTCTGGTATTGATTTTGGTGTGCATCTCTGCTTATCTGGGTATTATGCTGTTAAGAAGCTGTTTTCTTCCCCCTTTAGATCAGAACAAAAGATCAAAACACCTTCTCTGCCAGCAACCAACATCTCGATAAACAGAGATCAACATCAATTTTAAATTTCAGGCAAAGAATCGAACAGTAAACCACAGCTTAATCAAGGAACCACCAAGAATACTCCCATCAACACTGACAGGGCAAGGCAATAGGATAATAGAGGGCAAGACCCACTCCCTTCTTGCATTGATGATTTTACCTGGCTGGGTCACGAAATGTCTGCAACCAAGCACCCAACCCAGCTCAGAGAGCACCAAGGACCCCACAGTTCAACCCTGAGCTATAAATATTCTATTAATAAATTCTGTAACATTGCAGGGGACTATATAGTACAACCCATTAAAAAAACTTGAAAGAGCTATAAGGCTAGATCAGATCAAGGGGTCCATCCTTTCTAAGCGGTTTTTTTTTTTTTTTTTGTCATGGTGGTCAACCAGAATTGAGAAGCTTACAAACAAGCATCCAGACTGTAATTAGTCTCTTCCACATGTCTAGTGGGTCAGAAGATGATAGCTTTAATTTGGCAAGATTCCGTCCCTTAGGTGTAAGACAGGGGTGGGCAATTATGGCTCCTTCATGACTCATGGACTTCAACTCCCAGAATTCCTGAGCCAGCATGGTGGGCAATTACGGCTCCTTCATGACTCGTGGACTTCAACTC
>JAEANM010020663.1:0-12044 GCA_017656035.1 Myanophis thanlyinensis
CATCTAGAAATAAACGGGACCCCTCGCGGTCATCCAAACGGACCCCGTTTCTTGTGTTTTACTTAACCGATTTGGACAGGGTTTTCGGCTATAACAGCTTTTATTATTAAAGTTTACGAGGCAGGAATGGCTTCAACACATTCAGTGTAATTGTACTGTCTCAGTGATTATAGGAAACTTATAACCCCGGCTGAATCCAGCAGCATTTAATTCTTTAAGACTGAATCCAGCAGCATTTAAGATCCAGCAATATTTAAAATTCTTTGCTATCAAAAGTCTTGATATCCGTATGATGAAAAACAAGATTCATCTCTATAACATTTTACAGATCAGTTGGAAAAATAACGCTAGAATAATTTATATAGTCCTGTATATTTCTGTTTGAAAATGAATTCATTAACATCTTAGAATTCAAAACTGTATTTACGTAGTTGTATTCCTTTCCAATTGTGGTTTTAAGGAAACAGCTTTTATGAATAAGCTATCTTGATACTGAGAAATTTACCAATGGAGATCTGTTTGGCTTAATGGGTAAGGCACTCACTAGAAACTGGGAAACGGTGAGTTCTAGTCCAGCCTTAGGTATGAAAGCCAGCTCTATGACATTGAACCAGTCACTCTTTGTCAGCCCATCCTATCTCACAGAATTGTTGTTGTGCGGGAAAATAGGAGAAGGAAGGAATAGTAGGTATGTTCATCTCCTTGAATTATTTATAAAAATAATAAAGGTGGAATAAATAAATTAATGTAGTAACATGTCTATGGAGATTCCCAGCCATCCATGTCATGGTTGTCCCAAAAGTGCTTTTTTCAAGAGGCAACTGGACTTTCAGAGCTGAAGAAGCTTCTTGGATGAGAAGCAAAAGACCTTCAAAGAAAAACTGGAAAGTCCACTTGTCTCTTGAAAAAACAAAAGCACATTTGGGATAATGTAGTAATACCATTACTGTACTGAACTGGAAGTAAGAAGAAGTAATTTTATTACAGATGAAATGTTCAGCTGGAACAATATTCCTCACAATAGTGGGGCTTGAACGAAAGAAGTAATTGGGACCAGGGTCCCAACTGATTTTCATTTCATTTCAATTCAATGTAAATTTAGTTAATTAACATCCTCAGAGTTCTTTCCCATATATTTATTAATTTCAATCTTCTGTCATTTCTGAAATTACAATTTGGTACAGATTTTCTGCTACCTATTAGGGACTGCAAGTTGCCCTAAGAACCCATTATTAGCTTTTACATCTTTGTTGTATAGTATCCTCAGTTGGAATACATTAATAATAAAAGTCAGTATAATAATAATAACACTTTAGTAACTTTCCTTCCTTTAGTCAGTAGATTTACCTTTCTTTGTTGATATAGGAAAAGAAAAAAAGTCTTAGTAAAAGCACTTTTGCTCAGCTGTGAGCAATGTCTTGATTTTTAATTACATTGCATTTTGCCTGTTGGTCTAATTATTTTTGCTGTATTTACTTTATTATTGAAATACAAACACAAGCACACACAGACACACACATGTATACAATATATACTATACACACATGGATGAGTGAGAACTGAGATTCATTTGAAAACAATAATTTTATCTTTGGATATTGTTGCAGATTATCCAATAGCTTTGCTTTTCCCTTAAGAAGAGTCAATTCCATCTAGAAATACTGAGAATTTTACTAGATGTCACACCTTTATGAGCTATACCAGGAAGGCAAAGAAGCTTGACATTAACATTTCAAGTGGAAATTGTTTTTCTTGAAAGGATGGATTTCCTGTGGTGGAGAAAATTAAAAACAGAACTTCTTAGGCAAAAGGAAAACTCTAAAAATACATTGTCACAGAAAAATCTGAGACTCTTTCCCTTTCTCTCATTCACTCATTCTCTCTATATATATTTACTTTTTTTGACACAGCATGACACCTAAGTGTGATGTAGTTGATGAGAAGGGTAAGAGAGTTGTAAAATTAATGCATCTCCAATTTGTAAGAAGACAGAAAAGATTGCTGTCTTTTCTGCTATGGTGTGAATGCAGACCTGAGTTTATCTTAGCAGAAATTAACAATAGCTGGAAAATAGGCTGAAAAGATTTGCTTTTGGTTTCAAAAGCAAATAAATTTTTGCAAGCTAGACCTAAACTAGGCCTTTGTGCATTGGATAAATGCAGATAAACATGCATGCATATATTAGTAGGAACATTATTTATTTATTTAATTAATTTAAATAACAACAGATTTTGTTTTACACCAAGAAAGCCACTAATAGCCAATATTACTAAGATTATGAATAATAGCTAAAAACGTAGGACTGAGCTCATTATTCATGCCGGTTATATTCTAAGATTAGATTCTAAGATCATATGAGACTACAAGAGACTACAGGAGACTGCAAGATGAGAGAGAGCTTGGATTCTAACTGGATCATGGAGATCAGATTATATTCTTTTAATAGATAGTCTGATTGCTTCCACATTTGTTACAAACTGTTGATGCTAAGTAAGATAAAAATTATTTGAGTCAGCTTCTCTAAGATGAGTCTACTTGAATTTTTCAAGAAATCCCTGTTAGCAACATAGCAGAGATAAGCAACTGAGCCTTGAAAAGTGAAAGTGAATTTAAAAGATAGAGTGCTTGAATCTTTTGGTTATAAAGAGTTGTGAAGGACCCTTTAATTCAGAATGAGTCAATAACACATACTTCATTTAATTTTAACTTCAATCTACTGAAGAAGCAGTGGGTTTGTAGAAGATGGGAAGTCAATTTTTGAGCTTAGTGCATCAGCATAGGCTAGGCACCCCTGTACTAATTGAACATTTCAATATATCCCTGGTGATCAGGGGCTGGCAACTTGTATATGGCTCACACATTACTGCAGATTTTAATGCTTAATGTGATTCATAACTAGAAAACTGAATATATAACAGTTGGGCATGTTTTCAGTCACTACTTTATGATGCCTCCTTTGGGTATTATATAAATAGTATGCCACAGATAAAATAACAGGTTTCAAATCATTCACTAGCCAACTAACAGTATTTCTATATTTGCTTTTAAATTTTTCCCCATCTCTTCCTAGCAGAACTCTTCTTCTAGCTCAGAAACATTCCTAGGTCTCCTTACATGCATGGGCAGTTCAAAATCATCCCATGTCTTCAAGGCTAGAGAGTACAAAGGAGACTATTTTTTTTCCCTTGTAAATATTTTGTGGATGATAAGTTAAGATAAGTTTAGGTGGATGCTTTGCTAAAATATCAATCCTTTTTTCAGCTTCAGTTTCTTCACTGACTGGGAAGTTCATCTCGAGACCAAGAAAAATCTCTGCTATACAATAACTGTTTAAAAAATAAAGTCAGATCTGCATCCTGGAATCACAGTTTAAGTTCAGTTTAGAGTTGCTTTTACAGCAGTTACTTGCACTGGGAGGGTTGTCAGAAATAAAACTTTTTCTCCAATCTCTTCACTATAGTCATTGTCTAAGATTTTTGTTGTTGTTAGTCGTGACTAGTATCCGACCCAACGCGACCCTGTGGGCAACATTCCTCCAGGCCTTCCTATCTTTACCATCCCCATTAAAGTCCATTTAAGCTCACACCAACTACTTCAGTGACTCCATCCAGCCACCTCATTCTCTGCCATCCCCTTCTTCTTTTGCCCTCCATCGTTCCCAGCATTAGGCTCTTTCTTCTCCAGTGAGTCCTTCCTTCTCATTAGGTGGCCAAAGTATTTAAGCTTCATCTTCAGGATCTGGCCTTCTAAAGATCAGTCAGGTTGATCTCTTTTAGGACTGACTGGTTTTATTGTTTTGCAGTCCAAGGGACTCACAGGAATCTTCTCCAGCACCATAGTTCAAAGGCCTCAATTCTTTGGCATTCAGCTTTCCTTATGGTCCAACTTTCACAACCACACATTGCAACTGGGAAAACCATAGCCTTGATTATATGCAATTTTGTTGGCAGGGTGATGTCTCTGCTTTTTAGTACATTGTCTAGCTATGGCTTTCCACCCCAGGAACAAGTGTCTTTTAATTTCTTGGCTATAGTCCTCAACTGCGGTGATCCTGGAACCCTGGAAAATAAAATCTGTCACTACCTCCATTTCTTCTTCATCTATTTGCCAGGAATTGAGAGGGCCAGGTGCCATGATCTTACTTTTTTAAATGTTAAGTTTCAAGCCAACTTTTGCACTCCTCCTTCACCCGCATTAGTTTCTCTTCACTTTTGGCCATTAGAGTGGTATCGTGTGCATATCTGAGGTTGTTAATATTTCTCCCAGCAATCTTAATTCCAATTTGTGATTCATCTAGCCCTGCCTTTCTCATGATGTGCTCTGCATATAAGTTAAACAGGCAAGGTGACAGTATTCAGCCTTGCCAAACTCCTTTCTCAATTTTGAACCAATCAGTGGTTCCATGCCCAGTTCTCAATGTTGCTTCTTGACCCACAAATAGATTTATCAAGAGACAAATAAGATGGTCTGATGCTCCCATCTCTTTAAAAACTTGCCACAATTTGTTGTGTTCCACACATCAATTGCTTTAGCATAGTCAATGAAGCAGGAATAGATGTTTTTCTGGAACTTCCTAGCTTTTTCCATGATTCAGCGTATGTTGGCAATTTGATTTCTAGTTCCTCTGCCTCTTCAAAATCCTGTTTATACTTCTGGTAGTTCTTAGTCCACGTACTGCTGGAGCATAGTTTGTAGGATTTTGAACATAACTTTGCTAGCATGTGACATGAGTGCAATGGTACGGTAGTTTGAATATTCTTTGGCATTGCCCTTCTTTGGAATTGGAATGTAAACTGATGTTTTCCAATCCTGTGGCCACTTGAGTTTTCCAAATTTGCTGGCATATTGAGTGTAGCACTTTTACTGCATCATCTTTTAATATTTTGAATAGCTCATCTGTCATCTCCACTAGCTTTGTTGTTACTCAGACTTCCTAAGGCCCATTTGACTTCATATTCCAGGATGTCTGGCTCAAGGTCAATGGCCACCACATTGTGATTATCAGGTACATTAAGCTTGTTCTTGTATAGTTCTTCTGTGTAATTTAGCCTCCTCTTCTTAATCTCTTCTGCTTCTGTTAGATCCCTGCCATTTTGGTCCTTTATCATGCCCATCTTTGCATGAAATGTTCCCTTCATATCTCCAATTTTCTTGAAGAGGTCTCTGGTCTTCCCTATTCTATTTTTTTCTTCTATTTCTTTGCACTGTTCATTTAAAAAGACATTCTTATCTCTTCTAGCTATTCTTCTTCTAGCTTATCTCTTCTAGCTATTGTCTAAGATATACCCTTCCAAAAAAGAAATCTCTCTCTGGATAAGCCTGAAACATTTTCAATTTTGTGGGGAATAGCATATTTAAAAAAGGAATTGCTCAATTGCAACTACTCAAGATAACATTTTGAGAAATAAGGTGAGTGCAACTGAAGCACACCTTAGGAATAGTTATATTTGAAGTAGCTTTATAAGGTAGTATATTAGACTTGGGCAGTAGCCAATGACAGAGGAAATATGTGTGACTGGAAGAAAGAATGGATTCAACTAAATATCAACATATTCTACATTGTCCTACAATCAGTGAAGAAATTGAATGTGAAAAGAGTTGGATACACGCTTGACTCATACAAAATGCTATTGTCCAAATTTCATTGAAGAGAGGACCAAATAACTTATTTATTTCTAAGCAGAGATCCGGTTCTCCAGTTGCTTACTCTGCAGGTTATCATGTCCCCAAATACTGCTGAGTAATCTTCTCTTCTGACAACCTCACAAAGCCCATGCCGTCAATGGCCAAAGGCTGTGTGACAAACTTAAGAGACTTGCTGCTTGCGTGTCTTCACCGTCAACTCTTATTGCCTATTTCTTGGACTCATGTACACCATTTTGATGGTAATATGAACTTTCTCTTGCCAATCCTCCTCACTATGTGCAGGTTCATTTTATGAGTCATTTTTGCTCACCTACGTAAAGAAGTTGCTTCTCTCTCCCCCCTCCCCCCCCCGCACACACACTTTGCAAAAATCCAATTTGATTAAATCATAAGAAATTGCTTTTCAAAAGAACAGTATTTTAAACCTTTTTTTTTTTGCTTTTAGCTTTAAATCTAAGTAACTACAGCATGAATCATTAGGTGTTTCAATACTAAAAAGAATTCTTGCAATTTTAAAAAATGCAAAATTTTATTCCTCACTTTTTCCAGTTAATTTATGTCATCGCACATTGTGCTTCAAAGAATTAAAGCTTTTAATTTTTCAGTATGGTAATGATCATTCAACAAAATAACATAGAAATGGGGGAGAAATTATGTAGGTGCCTTGCTGGATCCAGTAAAGGATCCCTCTACCTCTTTCTTCATGGATGCGTGGGGAACCATATTAGTCAAGATTTCCAATTAGAATGGCCAAATTTCCAGCCAGTACAGGTGGCCCTTGATTTACAACACTTCATTTAGTGATTTTTGAAGTTATAATGGCACTGAAGTGACTTATTACCATTTTTCACACTTATGACCTTTGCAGAATCCCCATGATCATGTGATTTGCATTCACATTTATGGCTGTTGCAGTGTCCAGGAGTCATGTAATCCCCTTAACAAATGTGGCAAGAAAAGTCATAAAATGGGACAAAACTCACTTAAAATTTCCTCAACAATATAAATTTGGTGCTCAGTTGTGGTCATAAATTGAGGACCTCTATGGCTTCTAGGAGTCGTAGAACCCTTTTGAAGAGTTCCAGTGGGTTATGCTTCTGAGAAGATTGCAAGGAGATAGTATCTGCATAAATATCCTATATCTTTGCTTCTCAGCTGCTTGTGCCCAGTATATGTTATCATTTTTGAAATCCTCAAATAGTTTGTTGGACTATTATGTATCATATATAACCATATGTCCCAAAGGTGCTTTTTCAAGAGGCAACTGAACTTTCTGTTTTTTCTTTGAAGACATTTCACTTTTTATCCAAGATAAGCCAAATGTCTTCAAAGAAAAACCCAGAAACTCCAGTTGCCTCTTGAAAAAGCACCTTTGGGACAACTGTGACCTGGATTACTGAAAATTTCCAAAGACATATGTAACCATGCATTTGAAAAATCATCCAAGTACTGTGCCTCTATGTGCTGGCAGATAATCAAAAAAATGTGCAAAAATACTACCCTTCAGAAAAAAAGATTATACTGTAGATTGTGGTGAAAATGGGGAGAGATGCTAAGCAAATTCTGAGAGGAGGGAGCATACACATTGATCAAAAAATGTGGAGTGACTATTGGAGAGAAGGAATGGTGAACAACATGTGGAAAACAAAAGAGAGTATCTTACGAGAGAAGGCAGAATTTCAGCCAAAGTGAATCAGACCACTGCATAGAAATTAGAACATGTTCTGCTGAATTAATGACATGTCTTGAGCTAGCACATTTTATAAGCTATTATGCATCATTAGTGCTAACTATAATTTTGCCTTGAGGATTAAGATGGTTTAATTTTGCTTTTCAAGTTATGCCCCCTTTGCTAATACTACCAAAAAGTATTACAGTTTTAAAATAAACTTCATACATTTAGAGAGCCAAATATGAAAAGGGGATAATGTAAAAAAAGAAAATTGCTTGTAGATGCTAAGGGATTATCACAACACTGTTTGAAAGTAATCATTGCCCTGTTTCTATAAAACACTTAGGTGTGCTACTAAATCAGTCAAATATCTTTATAGATCGCACTGCAGCATACAATCAGAAGAGTAGCACTCATATTTCTGAGTATCTAAAATCTGTACCTCAGGAATCTAGGATATACTAAGAATCCTTGCATCAGAACATGCAAAAATTAGTACATCATTTAACCTTTTCCCAATTGGTCACGGAGCAATAGGCATTATTGGATATTCTCTAATGGAAAACTTTGCTTTTTTAGTTGCTTAATTTCTCTAGCTCTTTTTCTGACTTTAATGTAATCTATTTAATTTAGGCACTGCCCAATTCCAAAAGACTTTGGGAATTATACAATTAAACAAAATTTAATTTCTAAACAAAATAGAAAATACAACAATAAAATTATTAAAAATGAGAATTGTATAGATTTTTAAAGGATTCCTTCAAAGAAATGAGGGATTAATGTTAGCCTGAGATACTTTAATTTCCATTGCCGTTGGTGTTAATAACCTAAAAAGACCAATTCTAGGATTCTGTTAACTTTTTTTTTTCTTCCACTCAAGCGTGCCCAAATTTTGGAGACTGTCTGGAGAAGTCTCTGCAATTTTCTTGGCAAGGTTTTCAGAAGTAATTTGCCATTGCATCCTTTCTGGGGCTGAGACAAAGTGATTGGCCCAAGTTCACCCAGATGGTTTTGTGTCTTAAGGCAGGGCTAGACCTCACGGACTCCCAGCTTCTAGCCTGGTGCCTTAACCAAACTGGATCTCCAATTTAAATTACTGAGATAAATCTGATTCATCATAACTTGGATTTAGTCTCTCCTGTAGATTATTTAAGCAATTTAATACAGCACAGCGTCATATGATTTGATCAGTAAATTTTATCACAACTTAAAGTAGTAATCTGATTTGTATCATTTAATAAATGAATCACAATGAAAGCTGGTAAACTATCATAAAATGTGGTAATCAGGATTTCCAGTTGATGTTGCAGGACTACTAGATGCCAAAGCAGAAGGCTCTGCTTTCATGCTAGCCTTCTGCTCATGGGCTCTGGATTGGAGCTGAAAGCCACCCTGTAGGGGTGGCAAAGCAGAGGAGGGGTTCCTGGTGAGGTCAGGGAGAGACCGCAACTCTCCTGGAGGACTCCCAAGTAGAATTCCCTCCAGCCACAGCAGGAAGAAGTAGCCAAAATGGCTGCCCAAGCTGGGGCAACCGAGAACTAACCATCTAAGCAAATGCAAGAGCTAAGTTACTGAACAGTGGAGGAGCTGGGTGAGAAGAATTTTTTGTATTAAGACTATTAAGAAAACTTCCATAAGAAAAGTTTTGAACAGAATTATATCTATAATTACATTTATGACCACATTAAAAAAGGTGGCGAAGAGAAATAGGGAAGGAAATGATCAGTTTAAAATGGTAAAGACAATTTAAAGGAAGAGGGCAAAAATTGGGGAAAATCAAACCAAAATTAAAAAATTTGATCTTCTAGTTTGGCAAAGTGGTAATGGGATTGGCATTTGGACTTGTTTCAATCATGGATTGGAATTGGTTCACCATAAAAACATGAGAACTGAAAAATAAATAATTCACTGAATAAGGAAACTAAAATTAGTGTTATACTGCTACCTACTGATGGGAAAAAAATGCAAGATAGTGGGGATTAAGGATAAATTTGTGAGACAAGACCCTGGAGAATTGAAAAGCATTACTGTGTTTAGAAATTGTATAACAGAAGAGCTTTCTGGGACTAAATAAAAGAATTAACTGTTTGATACTGGAATGAGAGAGAGAGATGAAACTAAAGGGACTATAAAATGGACTGAGAGAAATTTGATATTGAATGCTTGGTTGTTGTTGGTTGTAGAATGAAGAGGTTAAAGAAAATTTTATAAAAAGACTCAGCAGCAGGAAGAGATGAAGATTTGGTAGGAGATGGCATTGATGACACAAAGTATAAAGGAGATGTGGAAACTAGGCTGTAAGGATATAAAAAATCAAATGGAGGTGATAGAAGAAAAGCTGGACTTTATGTCACAAGAGACTATTAGTAAGCAAGATGCCCAGGAAGAAGAGGAGCTACCTGAAACAAACAAAGGAAAAATAGAGCAACCAACTCAGCAAATACAGAATGACATTGAGGAGCTGACATTAAGAAAAATAAAAAATGAGAAAATAACCCAGGGAATGAGTTTGACAATAGAACTAAAAGGGAAAGCAAAGAAACAGGAAGTAATACATGAAAGGGAATTAGACCTAAGAGTGGAGATTGTAGAATTTAACTATAGGGAAAAGACAGAGAAGGAAGGAAGGCTTAAAATAAACAGTCAAAAGGAAAAATAGCAAGAAATACATATTTAACAATGGAATTTGAAAGCTTAATGAAAAAACAAATAAAGAATTAATGCAGACAAGAGATGATGGATAAAAAAGAATATATATAAAGTTAAGGCAGTAGTGATATTAACATCGGAAGGAATACTTAGGAAACAGAAAGGGAGATTAATTAAACACTATCTAGTTGGGAAAAAGAAGAAGAATAAAATTAGAATTGGGTATGGGTATGGGGAAACAATAGAAAACACTAATATACTATTTTCTTTTTATCTTTGAGTTGGAAATCTATAAGCTGTGTAAGGATATGGATATTATACCTGTATATTAATAGATGGATATTTATAACATAAGGCGTGAAACGTTAGTACAAATACTATGTAGAATTATATAAATGGTTAAATATGTTTAACCTGATTAATGATTTGAATGAAAGTATAAAATGAGATATGATGGTCAATAAAATAATAGAATAGAATAGAATAATAGAATAGAATAGAAAAATAATGGAATAGAAAGATACAAGGAAATATTGAATAAGATAAAAAGGAAAAGCTATAACATTTGAAATGCTAGTACTAATACCAAAATTGTAAAGATGGTTAAAGGATTTAATATGACAGTAATGTAGACAGAAGATAAGATGTATAGATAAACAAGAAATGAGCTAAAAGATATGATGAAATGTGGAATAAGTAATGAATGAAGAATATACTAATAAATAAGAATATTACTATGAGAATGTACAAAGTATGAATTGCAAAATGTATGATTATTATTAAAAGTTTGTATTAAGAGGGCAGACACCCAGGACCTACACTGTTCACAAAATGATATAATATAATATACAGGAAAAAACAAAACACTTGAATAAAAAAAGAAAATGTGGTAACCAAAGAGTTTTTCCTGAGTCACTATACAAAGAACAAACAAGACAAGATAAATAATGGATTCAAATCTCAAAGTTAAATTTGTGTTGCCAAAAGTGGAATGTTATATTACCTCCCACAGTTAATGCAGAAAGAAAGGTATTAAAGTAGTCCAGTAAAAGGTGTTCTTTGAAGTTTCAGCTTCCCCCCGCCCTACACTAAAAAAAAAAAATCCTAAATAGTATGTCATACAGCCAGCTTGTTTTGTAATCTATCTCCTGGAAGTAACAAGACTTCATCTCTACTGGGAAAGATTGTTATGAGATTATTTTCTTATGCTTTGTTATAGTAGATCTGGAACAAGAGATAGCATGGTAAACCCAGGATTAGCCATACTGTTTTCTGCTGTATGTTACTGAGTAATTATTTTAACTTATATTGATGGGATGCCTTTGTTGTGCATGTAAATTAAAAGAAAAATGATCTCATCATGCAAAATTTAAAGAGATGTGGGTGGGAAAAGACAAATGCCATATGAATGCCATTGAAAGTTAATCATTTTAAACATAATAGGTTCAAAATACTGTTATATCTTTGGATATGCCCAGATTTTCCATTGAATTAAATTAAATTAAATCATATATCTATCTATGTTCATCTACATGCCGGCAGATAATCCAAAACTGTGCAAAAATACTACCCTTCAGAAAAAAAGAACATTGATTATAACATCAAAACTTATATCACTTTTAATTTTTTCTGAAAACATTTTCAGGATACTCTGATATATGGATAATATATGGGATCTGTTCAATAATATATTTAAATTTATGCAATGATTCCATAATGCACTAAATCTTTTAAGCAAAAGTTCTTCTTCAGGTTGAGCTTGGTCTGCATGTGTGATTCAGTTCATTGCCAGTAAGAGTCAAAGGAATAGATTATAAATTTACCTCATATTGCATTCACATAATAATATTTCATAATATTTAGAATGTGGAAAAGCATTATTAATATTCAGAATGTTAAAATATGTGGAACATAACTAAATGCTTTACTGCTAAAAACTTTCTAAAATCCTTGGAATACAAAAGGTACATTTTTATCTAATTGCAGAAAAGACAAGGAAGACAGATTTAAGAATTTATATCTATCTGTCTGTTGTCTGCCCACTTGCCTACAAGTCTGTCTGTCTGTCTGTCTGTCT
>JAEANM010020664.1:0-12044 GCA_017656035.1 Myanophis thanlyinensis
AAAATGGCTGGCTCAGGAATTCTGGGAGTTGAAGTCCATGAGTCATGAAAGAGCCAAGGTTCCCTACCCCTGGCTTAAGAAATCCTAACCGGGGCAAGAGAGACAGTCTGTCTAACCCCTCTCTATGTATCAGTACTTTCAATCGAGACCTTGAAACGTGAAAGCAGAGGACCCAATACCATAGAGCTCCAGGAAATACTTCGGCTAGAGAGGTTGCAACTGTTTCTTCCTGGATTTCCCGGAGGGGAGGGGCAGGAAGGTTGGAGGTCGGCTCGTGTGGAAAAATGGTGGCGCGCGAAGACCTCCGCGTGGTCCGCTGTGGCGGGAGCTGGTTGAGCGGCTGTCGCGCGGTGTTTTCTGCAGATTCGAAGTTAGTAAAATTGGAGAGTTGAAGGACTTCCGTTACGCGAGAAAGCTGCAAGGGCAAGGAGTACGGCGTTTATTTTGTTGACGTACCTGCGCATATGCAATGCCACTTGTAGATAAAATGCTTGCACCGATGCATCATGTGGACATATAAGAGGGAATATGCACCTGACTGTATTCGTGATGTCTTTTCTGAAAAAGCAGGGTTATGCTGTTAATATCTTTAGGCAATTGCTTTTGAGCCTCCAAAATTGACTCCCGCTTTAGATGAATTTGCAGCCCCTAATGTCACTTCAAAAGGAGAAAGTGTCATAGGATCTGCAATTGAAATGTGCCTTCCCTCCTAGTACCTGGTACTATTCTTGCTGTAATCTTTAGTCTTTCTGAATAGAGAGTCGAGATTAGGTCAGTAAGCCATGTAAAAATAGAGGCACATCTCTCTCTCTTTGTAGATTGTGAGGACATCACTTCTCTGAGATTTTGGCTTGTAAATTTCTGGTGGCGGGCCCGTGTTTTGTTTTATATTGATGTGAAACGTAAAATGATACCAGTATATAAATCTTATTAAGTTTGTTTTTTTCATATTTATTGAAAAGACATTCTGCTTTTGAATGACTCACCCGAGGTTTAATGCAGATTTTAGTGCTGAGTGGATTTTAAGTACCTTTTTATTTTAGTCTTTTAGCTTTTAATGTTAAAGATCTGATGAGCCATGTTTTATAATTCTAGTTAACATACAATATGTTGTTAGAATTACATAGATGCCTTTTAAATTAACTTTTTTAAAAAATCATTTACAGGTATCTCCTATGTGCTTCAGGTGATTACATTAAAGTCTACAGTACGCTTACAGAAGAATGTCTACATATCCTACAAGGTCACAGCAATCTAGTGACAGGAATTCAGTTGAATCCCCAAAATCATTTACAGGTTGTTACTAGTTTTATTGTGGCATTTTAAACTTAATTATTGTATGTCATTTAATTCAAACGTCATTGGGTGGAGGGGCATATAAAGGGCTAATAATTGAAAATTGGAGTTTGTTGTCTATTGAAAACCACTCTAAACCACTCTACCACTAAACTTGTAAAGGCTGTGTCTGGCTTTTACTTTTCATTGTCTAGAACGCTATGCTTCTGGATCAAATTGTTGGGCATATATCAGTCCAATTATAGCATGATTTGAGTTTGACACTTCTGAGCCAGCAGCATTGACTTACTAGTTTCTTGTACAGTTTAAAAGTTCCATGCCATTTGAGGCATGTATAGTTTAAACTAGAGAAACTCTTGCTTTCTAGATTTCTTGGATTTCAATTTCCATTATCTCTGATTATTGGGCATTCAGTTAGGACTACTGAGAGGGCCACAGGAGTAAATGCTGCTTCTCATCTCTATGCTTATATGGAAAAGAAAATTGGTTAGGTTTACAAGTACCTTTTGCATCTGTTGTACCTACTAATTCCTAGTGGAATTTCTTCATGGAGTAATGCAGTAGTTCTTTCTTTGTGGATACCAAAGATCCAGTACATAAGGTAGTTTCCCTCAGTGCTTCTTGCTGGATAAGGATTCTTAAAGTTAGTATGTATCTGTAGGACCTAAAATTGCCTTTCAAATTCTATCATGTTGGTTGGGTTTAATTATTACTGGGTTTCAGGAAAGTTTTTATTATAATTTTTAAAAAAACATCTGTGTTCATGCTAGTTAAGGGACCAGGAATAAATATGTGCACATGATTTTTAGCAAAATGAATGCTTTTACCAAATACATTAAAATTTCATATACTATAATGTCGTAAATAAAGTAGGAGTCACTAGTAGTACTGAAACTCATCATTTTTTCTATATGTAGCAAAAATAAAATTTATAGTTTACTTCTTTTTTTTCTCCTACTAGCTTTATTCATGGTCTCTAGATGGCACTATTAAACTCTGGGATTTTATGGATGGAATTCTTATCAAGGTTTGTTCAGTTTTCCTTCTCTTTAATCTTTTATATATCATTCATAATTATGTTCACAAAGATATCAAACCACAAATTAGTACGGTAATCAGATTTGTACCTAATGAAGCCAGAAATATTCTTTTGATTTCAGCAGTTAAATTAAGTACTATGCATTATCTATAGCTATAATCTGCTAGTATCATGCAAGCCACATGTTAGCTACTGTAAATGATTTATTGCACATGAAATGTAATCCAAGACATAATTCAAAATATCAAACAAAATTTATTCAGAAATTCAAATGGTTGCTAATGATCTTGAAAGACATGAAAACCTGTCTGTTCAGGAAATTTGGGGGATTTGAGATGTAGTGAGCTTGGGCTCCCCTCAATATTGGGGTGCTTAATATCATTAGTGTCAAATTTTTATGTTTGGACATCTGTTCATATTAGTAGATATTTTTATTTTATTACTATTTTAACCTTATGTACAGATGCCAGGTTTGTTTCTCAGTGATCAGTGATTGGAGTGGTTTATAAGACTAGGGAAAAATAGTATATTGTATTATATTTGGTTATGGTTGCTCAATATGATTGTTGTTATTATTTTCTTGCAGTAATTTCTATTAGTATTAAGTTGACTACTATATTTTAGGGCTTTTAAAAACATTTTACCATAATTGTTTTAATTGCTGCAGGAATTCCTGCAGATTTGACAGTAGAGTAAATAGAATAAATAAGTTTTCTCTAGCTTACTGTATGTAGCATGTATAATATAACTGTTATGCACAGGACCAGGATGTGAACAGAGATTTCTCAATATATAGTCTATTATAATTGTAGTTTCTTCTGATACAGTGGTCGTCCCTAAATGATCACTTGTTCAACAACTATTGTGACAGTTATGAACAAGTAGTACTTACAACTGATCCTCAAAGTTCTGGTGGTTGCAGAAGCTCATGTTATTGTGTTATCATGTTATCCCAAGCTCATGTTATTGTGAAGTGGGTATTTGGGCCCCAGCACACAGTTACAGTGATTTTGTAATATCCCAAGTATGACCATTCATGCCATGAGAAAAACAGGATATTCCAGGAGCGCCGTATAGGTCTATCCCTACGCATGCTGCAATTTGCACATCCATGTTTTATCAGACACTGTGATATGTGTTCTTCTTCAAAACTAAATTTGTTACTCAAAGGTTCCATAAGCAGCTGGAAGATAAATGTTTTGTACTACTGCAGTGCAACATGTTGCAGTGGTTACGTGATCATCCTCTGCGGACTTCTTTGCTTATTTTCTACTAGCAATGTCAATAGGGAAGCCAGCAGGAAGTGACAAATGATGACCACATCATGTCCTCATTATTGACCCATGGTGATTTGCTTAATGACAGCAATGAGGAAGTGCCAGCACTTCAATTGCTAAGCAACATGGTCACATGCCATCACATTTATGATTACTACATCGTTTAGTGACAGAAATTCCAGTCCCAATTGGTCTTGTTAACTGAGGACTGATGTGTTTGTGTATTTTTTAAAATAATTGGGAGGGGGGAGGTATCCCTTTTTTATCAAGTGAACTCAAGACTGTTTAATAATGAAATGAAATAATCAGCATGAATAATGTGCTTAACAATCTTAGAAATAGTTTAATATAATTGGGAACACATTCTCTTGTACTGACATTAAGAGCAACTATGCCAGTAACCAAGACAAACCAAAAGAAAAAACACATTGGGAATATGGGGCAGGGAATATTTTTCTTATTCTCCTACTTTCAGAAGCTGCTTGGAATTTAGGACAAATTGTATTTCTTGCTAGGATTTCACCTTGAGATTGGCTGAAATTTAATAGAGATTTTGTGTTGCTTTGTTCTTTTCTTCCAGACATTTGTTGTTGGGTCTAAACTCTTTGCATTTTACACCCTTGCAAGTTCAGAGAATTCTGCATTTATCATCATTTCAAAGCATAACGATGAAAAATCAGGTATGTTATAACCCATGTCCTTTTTTTTTTCCTGAAGATCTTATGTTCTCATGAGCATCTTTTAAATTTTTGTTAAAGAATGGAAGGCTGGGATAGAATAAATTCATTGCTTGTGTACTCTGCCTTGTATTATGAAAAATAGGCATATATAAGCTCTCTTACATTCTTAGAATTACTTAATTTTAAAGTTATTCTCTCTAGAGCAGGTTTATTAACTATTTAACAGGATTTTCAGATGTATACTTGTTCTAAACCAGTTTCAAAAACAATATGAAATATTGTGGTTCATTGAATGCTAATAGTTTTATTGTGATGTAAGTTTTTGTAAATCAGTGACCTATGACAACCTATGACAGTGTCATTCTTCGGGGAGAAATAAAATAATGTGATCATATGGCTCTTGGAACTTGAGACCTGTCTGTGAACTGGTTGATAAGTGTTTATGGTTAGGGTGATGTTCACTGACTTTAATCCGTTATGAAGGATTAAATGAAGGAGCATCATGAGTTTATCCCAAAACTGAAAAAGTAAATTTTCTAGACTAAGCTCCAATTTTTTATCTCCCCAAAGAGAATTTGGGGATGGAGAGAGGAGGTTAGTAAACATTTATCTTGTGAGTTCAATAAATGTGTTTTATAATTCAAACCATAGGAAAAAGTGGCCTGATTTATGCATTGTACTAAGTCATAAAATGTGGTTTAAGTTTTATTGTATATGATATGTGAACCTGAAAGTTGTCCCTTAATCTGCAAGTCATGATTAAATTCATATGTTACTGCCAACTCGTATCCAGGTGTACCAATTTATTAATAAATATTTATTTCACTAGATAAGTTTCAGCTCATGACAGTGAAACTTCCAAAAACACCTGATCAAGAAGTGGAAGTCCACGACTTAGAAATGGTTTTAGATGGTATAAGCCAGTCGCCCAAATGCACTGCATTTGGAAGAGATGTATGTATACTTTCTTTACTCTTAAGCTACAGCAAAAATAGCTTATCCTGTGGAGATGGGATAGTGATTTGGTAATCGCTTCTATTGTCACTGATGGGGGGGACACCATTAGTCATTCCACTCTTTCCCAAAATCTGTGCTGCCTTTTTTAATGATTAAATGGTTAAAAATTAAAAATATTAAAAAAAAAACAATTTTTCAGTCAGATAGTGTATAGGCAAATTAGTCATTTGCCTATACAGTATCTGACTGAAAAATTGTTTGAGTTTTCAGGCTTTTGTTCCTTCCTTTGTGGGGGGGGGCATAAACCAATTTCAGTAAAAAATAAACATAAGATTAACTCTGTAACAGTCTGTTTTAGTTTTAAATAAATACAATCCTCCAAGTAGACCAGAAAATGAATAGATTTCTGAGCCTACTATCTGGCAATGGGGATACATGCATAACATACACATTATACAGAGAGATGTTTGGGCTTCTTTTCATCTCTCTGATTAGTGTGCTGCAGGAAAAAAGCAAAAATTTGGGCAATGGTGGATGATGTGGGGTTATCAAAAACTAGATGGCCTGTTCAGAAATCAACAAACTTTTATATTTCTCAGTCAGAACACATGCTGTTTCCTCTCCCCCTTCCCAAATTTCCTTCATGGTTAACTTTTTAAAGTATTTCTTTTTGACTAAAACCTGGCTCTCCATCCAGTTTGTGATGCAGAAACTGTTCATTTCAGGGACAGCTGAATCACATTATCAAACATGTAACTTTTTGATGTTTTTAATGGAATGGACAGCCTAATGATTTCCAGATGTCTTGTTTACAACTTCTACAATCCATTGTCATACGCTATCACTGAGATTGATGGAAACAGGCCCAAAATATTTGCAAGGTACCAGATTGCCTACCAGTGCATGAGGTCACTTTTCAGGATTTGCTTTAAATTAATGGGTTTCTCTTGTAATCCCCTATTTGTTGTCACTTGCCCATCTGTTCTAATTATTTTTGTATACAAATGAATATTTTGATCTTGACAAATCTTGACTGAAAAGATTTAAAAACTTGACAGAATGTAAATCCAGGTTCATACATTGCACCAAGTTGTATTTTTTCCTTGATTTTGGCTTATTATAATTTATGAGTTCATCTGCTTATTTTAAAGCCCTGGCTCGCAACTTAAAGTGGTGTATTCAACAAATTATTTAAGCAAAGTTAGACTTAAGTTGAACTTCCAACTATATTTTCATTATGGCAGGGTGAATATGTAGTATCAGTCTGGAAGCTTCATCTTGTTGTTTATTTCTTCAAGAAGAATAAGATTTACAGGTGAGAATTAGAAACGTAAGTTGACTACTGTGTGATTTCCAAGACAATATGTCAATCAATTCTTCTTTACTTCCTCTTTTACCACTTCAGATGTCGAAGGATGAATCAGTTGATTTGATTTTTTAAAAAGAGAATATCCAATTCTCTTTTAACCAGTTCAATGGATTAGATTTTCTGTAAAAATGTTTAGCTACTATAAATAAAAACTATTTATAAACCAATAATGAAAGTGCTTTTTTGAAGTTTCTGACTTCATCTTTAAAGCCATGAATAACAAGGGGGCAGGATACTTGTGGGACCACCCCTCTGTGAGGATGTCTGCCTGTTCCAGCAGGTTGGATAGGGTGAGCTTGATACCAGATTCTTTTACTTGAATGTATCTACCCAGTGGGACCTAAGAGAAGTGCCTTCTTGACACAGTCCTTTTGGAACACCCTTTCCTCTTAGGATTTGGCAGGCCACTATCCTGCTAGCCTTATGAAAACCTAGGAAGAGGTGGCTTTTACCACAGCTTTACTATGTGGTAGTCCAGGGAAGTCTAATGTTTTTTTTCTAGATGCGTCAGGAAGTGTTCTATTTGGAAGGCATCTTGTTTAAAAATCATGTTTGATTTTAATAGCTTTTTTTTTTTTTACTGTTTTACTATTTCTTATGAGCTGCCCAGGATTGTGTTTCATAAAATGGATGTCTGTATAAAACTTTTAAATAAAAATAAAATTTTGGGATCCATTTTAATAATGTGTGTTCGTTTATTTATGCTGCCCATCTTGCCCAGAGGCAACTTGTTGCGAGTTGTTGTTATGACTTGCTTTAAATAACAACTTGCAATTTGTTATTTGAAAAATGCATCAGATGCTTACCACTATTGTGGTTGGCCCAGATTTAAAGGTTTCTGTGATATCGATTAAGCATTTTTCTATTTTGGCTTCCAAGAATTCTTTATTAGAAGAGAAAGATGTGGAAAAGTCAAGTATCTTTCATGCTCACCCTAAAAAGTTCCAGAATCCCCAACTCCTTCAATTACTTGGATTGATTCCTATCCAGTGACTACCATGGAAAGGAAAACAGATTAAGGGAGAAATTAATCAAAAATATGTATGTTTGTCTCCATAGTACCCATTCCTACTTCCCAAACTTTTTAGACATAGAATTATCGAATAATTAGGTTGAGAAATGGCCGGACTACTGATTACCAAGGAATGATGCCAAAATAGATACAAAGTCTGCAGCAATATTGTGAATCAATTTCAGTTTCTGAGTAGCCTTCAAAGGGTAATCTCATGTAGAGGGTATCACTGTCTTTCATCTTTGTGTTGTTATGTGTGCTGCATTCTTGTGAGGAAGTGGCTCTTGCAATTAGCATTTTAATTTTGTTAATCTCTTGTCTTATTCTGCTTAACAGCCACACTAACTAAGATGTAACTCCTGTTTTTGAAGTTTCTCTATAGGTAAAAATCTTAGGAATGCTTCAACCAGCCATTTTACCTGCATAGCCTGTCACCCAAAGGAAGACTGCATAGCAAGTGGACACAAAGATGGCAAAATTCGTCTTTGGTGAGGCAATCATTTGTTATTCTTGGAACTGGCAGCTGTTTATTTCCTTATTTCCCGAAGAATGTAAGGGCAGAGCATAAATCTCTTGCCACCAGCATAACTAAGTGTATGGCAAAACTGTACTGTCTCAATCAAGGGTGTCCAATGTTTTGGCTTGTCTTAATTGAGTGAAGGGGAATTGCCTTGAGCTACATACAAACCATATATAATAAATATATGGTTTGTTTGTATAATGAGCCTCCTTTATGATCTAGTAACTAGCATTACTAGTTGTCTGGGGCTGTATGCAATCTGCAGTTGGCATGCCTAGTCTAGAGCTTGATAAACTATTTTCAAATGTACTAAAGAATTACAGATGAGAATATGTTCAATGCAGACTGAAAGATGGCACAGATTTATTGCAAATTAAGAAACATTTCACTCTAAATAGAGATTGGAGTGGGATTCAATCCATTATCGATCACAAGATGAAGAATAAAATTAAAACTAATGCCCAGTTTGAAACATTACATCACTGACTGGGTTGTACAGAGAAATAAAATCTTAAGACAATGAGTTTTGACAATAACTAGCATAGTGCACATTCTTGAAAGACTTTTATTGTAGATGTTATTGCAGATATTGCAGAAATGCAAGGCTCCTTGCTGGTAGCTTAAATGTATTGAAATTCCTAAATTTCAGTCAGATTATCTTCATGGGAATATGAATTAATATTATGGCATGAGAGGCATTCAGAACATAAAGAGAAATATTTTTTTTCAATGTTGAAAGCTGTTGCAACTAGAGGACAGTCTTCTGGCAAATAATTCATATTTACAGGGATATTGTAGCTAAACCTACTTTACCTTGAGTGATAGGATTTACCTTCGTATCATCCTTGAGGCTAATGACAAAAAAGGTATGCAATGTAAACTTGATAAATCAATGAATAACATTAGGAGGTTTTAAATTCTTAATCCAGATGTTTTCAACATGTAAAGAAAAAAAATCAAATAGATTTGACAACATTGAAAAAGACACACATTTCCTTGTCCATTGAACTCCGCACTTGATTTGAAACACTAATTGAGAATGACGTGGAAATCTTATATGTTTGCTGTAAGGTACCCATGCTCCAGCATATTTATTTGCAACTGTGTCTTTGAACCCACAAAGTTCCTTGGGATCGGATATTAAAAAAACGTATAGGCTTGTTGCTTTGGGCAAATGGCTCTTTTATAACTGGCCACATTCATTCTTAATATGTATTTTGTGTATATGCATGTCTCTCATGACAACTATTGTATGTGACAGAACTGTGCTCCCAGAATTCCAAATCTGACCCATCCTGGAACAGTTGTCTTCTGTACTCTTCCCTCAGTTGAATGTAAAGGCTTTGGGCTTGAAGAATGCTTATTAATTATCCCTTTGCAGTAGTTGACATCCAGGCAAGTGAAGCACATGTGAAAGCAGACATGTGTTTTCGTCTATATTTTCTTGGTAGGGTCTAGGTATAATGTAAAAGAAGCAGGTATTCTTTGCAAGCTCAAGAATTAAAAATATTTAGCACAGATATAAAGTGTCTTTGGATGTGTAGTGTCTTTAATTCTCTATATTGGTCATACCAGCTGGCTAGAGAGAGAAATTCACACAACTGGATTGGGGAAGGTTGGTTTAACACTTGACCAAAGTGATTTGTATATTAGCTCCTCTTAAACTCTTGAGAAGTTGATTGCAACTCGGTGTGTTTTTTTATTCCTACAGGAGAAATTTTAACCATAAGCGAGAATATACTTTTTCCACAATGCACTGGCATCACAATGAAGTTATCGATCTTGCTTTCTCTGTAGAAGGTAAAATTGCCTGAGTTATGAAAGCCCAGTTTTAAGAGGGAATATTTTGAAACATTCTATATGCTACCAATCGTTTAAGCACACATATTTTAATCGTCCATAAATATGCAGACGGCTGAAAATGTGCAGAAAAGGATCAAATATTCCTACAAAAAAAAAAAAACAGTTTGGTGTATTAAATACAGGTAGTCCTTGACTTATAACTGTTCATTTAGTGACCATTCAAATTTCCGTCGATGCTGAAAAAAGTGACATGACCGTTTTTCACACAACAAATAGCAGCATTCCCAGTGGTCACATGATCAAAGCTAAGATGCTTAGCAACTGACTCATATTTATAACGGTCGCAATGTCCTGAGGTCATGTGATCACCTTTTGAGACATTCTGACAAGTAAAGTCAATGGGAAAAACCAGATTCACTTAACAACCATTTACTGAGCAAACAACCGCAGAGGTTCACTTGCCATCATTCTTGT
Organism: Myanophis thanlyinensis; assembly: GCA_017656035.1. Taxonomy (NCBI): domain Eukaryota; kingdom Metazoa; phylum Chordata; class Lepidosauria; order Squamata; family Homalopsidae; genus Myanophis; species Myanophis thanlyinensis. Next base: position 10,428 of record JAEANM010020664.1, read on the forward strand.
GGAAAGAAAGGTCATAAAATGGGTCAAAACTCACTTAACAAATGCCTCACTTAGAAACAGAAATGTTGGGCTCAGTTGTGGTCATAAGTCAAGGACTACCTGTAAATCTATCAGAGACAATGTTTAAAAACAGGTTCAAACAATAAAAACAGGGTTTTTTATATTATGGTTACAGGTTGATTAATGGCAAGGTAATAAAATGGTTATGTCTGTTTTAGCTCGATGTATGTAAACAGGGAAGTTGAGCCACTCCTTAAGTAGCTGAGGGAAAATCGGCTCTCTGTTGGAAAATTCTGGACCTTGCCAAGCACTTGAGGTGGCCCCTGCGGTGTTTATTTTATTCTTGGCTTCTTATTTGAACAGGAAAGAGGAGGAATTTTGCTGTGTAGCAGCAGAACATATTTTTCTGCTAACGTAAGCAAATTGTGAGGTTTTGCTTGGAAAATCCTGTTTCTTATGTTAAAAGAAAAACCTCAGTCCCTTGTTAAAGTAAATGTTAACTATACCATTATAGAAGTTGAATTTCAGTTTTTGAGATCTGTTACATGCAGAGAGCTACAAAGGTATAATGATTACATATTTTTCCAGCAGAACATTTATCCTATACAATGCTGCACAATTTGGAGGGAGTCAGTTCACTGAAGTTCATTCCTCAGTCTGTGCAAGAGTGTGGTTTTAGGCCTTTTAAATTCCACTTAGTATGACAAGCTATTAAATCCTCATAGGATCCAAATACTTGAACAGGCTACTCAGCCAAAGCAAGAATTGGCTTCATTATTGGCTATGGCATAAATGGCATAAAATAATTTAAATCACTTGAGTAAATGGAAACTAACTGAGAAGTATTCTCTTATTGGTTGTTCATCGATTCATTTGTCCTTTGACTCATTTATTTCTTTTGTTTGAAACCACAGGCACTAGCCTCCTGAGTGGTGGGATTGAATCAGTGCTGGTTCAGTGGCGAGATGGGTCAGATGCTAAAAAGGAATTCTTGCCTCGTTTAGGAGCCACAATACAGCATATCTCTGTCTCACCTGATGGAACTCTTCTTTGTACTTCACATTCCGATAACAGTAAGACCAGATCAGAAAGATTTGTAATTGGTTTTGGTTTAACATATGACATTTGTTACAATAGCAATAGCACTTAGAGTTATATACCACTTCACAATGCGTTACAGCCCTCTCTAAGCGGTTTACAGAGTCAGCATATTTCCCCCAACAATCTGGCTCCTCTATTTACCGACCTTGGAAGGATGGAAGGTTTGAGCTGGTCAGAATCAAACTCCTGGGGTGAGCAGTGAGTTAGCCCTGTAGTACTGCATTCTAACCACTAGCCAATCACAGCTCAGTCCTCAACCGGTTGCTTAGCGACACTTCAAAGTTACAGCAGACTCCACATGCCCATGACCTGGTCCAAAAATTATGGCTGCTGCAATTCAAATGGGGAGCTATTGGGGGGCCTTGGGATATTTTGGAGTCCAGCTTCCCTAACTTGCTGTGCAGATTAGACAAGCTACAGGTTAAAATCGTATCAAGATGTCTGGCCTAACACCTTAATTTTTGGGGTTAAATTTTAATTGTTGACTTTTAAATTTTAAATCTTAATTTTAAATTT
>JAEANM010020666.1:0-12043 GCA_017656035.1 Myanophis thanlyinensis
TAGCTGGGTTGAGCTGAAGTCTGTTAAACCCCATCCAACTCCGCACGGCCTCCAGGCACCGGCCCATCACTTCAACATCTCTAGATATCCAGAAAAAAATGGCATAAATCACAAATGTATTGAATTGGCTATGGGTAACAGTGAAGTTAATGACTGAATTGTGGCACTGAAAATTAGTTCAACTAGTTATGTCTGACTGTCTTCACTCAGGATGTTTTACAACAATAAAGAGGATTTGTTAAAATCTCCTTTTCTCATGAAATAGACAAAGGTGACACAGCAGTAGCACTGTCTGGGAATGTCAATTGTAGGTTTTGGATTAAGATTGTATTACCCTTTAAAACAAGTTTCCTATTGTAGTAGCCCAGACAAATACTATTAAATAATCAGATACTGGTGGGTAAACTTCATTGAGGGGGGTTTCTTGATTTCAGTCTCTTCTCATGTTTGGGTACAATCTGACTGAAGCAAGGATATCACGGCTTGTCTTCAGAAGTTGTGGGTGCTCCATCACAGGAGGTTTTTAAGAAAAGATTGGACAACCATTTATCTGAAATGGTATAGGGTTTCCTGCTTGAGCAGGGGGTTGACTGGAAGATTATGTTATTCAGTTTTTCTGTGTATTTCAGCTATTACCGGTATATAGTATTGATTATCAATATTAATGCCAGTGAATAAAATATCAAATTAGGAGTAGTGTTTGCAATCTAGAAAGTTCACTGGTAAATTCTCTGTAAGGCTAAACTGCACACATATAGTTGTCACATAAAGTAAAGTGAATGGAGGCATACTATGTATCTGCACTAATTCTTATAAACGTTTTTTTAATTGCAGTCTTTAAACTCCAAGCCACATTTGTAAAAGTATTTTATATGGTGTTTCCCACGACTGCTATCAACCACAAAAGCCAGCTGAGTGACCTTGAGCTAGCCACTCCCTCACAGCCCAAATCAGGCTCTGCAACAAGCTAGTAGAAAAATGATATCCCTTGCCAAATCATGCGCCAATAATGTAGGAACTAGGCCAGCATAGTACAAAACAAGTAGACCCTGGAACTAAGTAAGACAAAGATAAATAGAAATAATAGAAATAGAAATAATTTTCTATGGCATTTCTTCCAAGTCAAATTTCAGGTGTTCTTAAATATCAGAACCCTGATGCCTGGTAAGGATTTTAAACCCATCTAACTGAAGGAACCATTTTAATCTTTCCCAAAATAATGTAACTACCAACCACTGATCTTCACACTGTTTTCCCTCTTCTACAGTTCTACAAGAAGCGAAAAACATACTTTGCTCATGATCCTCAGCAACAGTGCATCGAGGGAGACATTGTCCTTCTGAAAGCTTTGCCTGAACGAAGAAGCAAGAATGTGAAACATGAGCTTGCTGAGATTGTGTACAAGGTTGGGAAAGTAATTGATCCCATGACGGGGAAACCGTGTGCAGGCCAGAAGTTCCTGGAAAGTGTAGCAGACACAGAAAATCTGACTGATAGAGATACTAGCTTTCTTAGTGAAAAACTCCAAGAACTAACAGTTTCTTCTCCAGACAAATGAAAGGTTGGAAAATAATTTGGGACTTGTCTGCCTGTCTCAAGGAAAAGGTTTTATTGATATATGTAGGAAGCATAATTAATAATAAACAGAAGTTAGTGTGTACATTCAATAAAATGTTACTATTTGTTTTTAAAGAATTATATGTTCACTCCTACCTGAAGGAACATAAAGCAGTGTACAAACTAAATATTGTAAACAGTTCCAGTAAAGCACTAGAATTCACTTACAACTGATTATAATAAACAAGCAAATCAAAGCCAAAAAAGCAAACAAAATGATGAGGAAATACTGTATCTTATTAGTGGAAATAGTAACTTGTTTACTCTGATGTTTCTCTGAACTGAAGCTTACTTGCTTCCTGTAAATATGGAGAATTCAACTTCTGAGAACCCTATTCAGTTTAGTTGTTTGGCTTTCGATGAGTAATGCTGTTTTTAGAGTTTACTATTTTTTTAGCCATTTATAGATAATTAGAGGATCCCTTAGTTAAAAAAAAAAGTTTGGATAGCACTTTCCTCATCTGATGAAATGCCTGCTAGCTGGCCAAAACTTTCCTGTCCAGAATTTCATTTTCCTAAATACTCTCCTACACAGAACACTAATAAAAGTGTACCTCTACTGTAATATTGTAGTGAGGTATACAAGCACAATTTCTTGAATCAGATTTGGCTCTTGTGATGCCTACATGGGAACATCTTTATTAAATTTTTATCCTACCCATCTCCTCTATAAAGTCATTCTTGTAAGTTTTTATTTTTTTGCCAACAACATCAAAATGTCTTATCCCTGGCTTATATAGCCCTGCCTGGGGTTTTCTGGCAGATTTCCTTCTGACTACTAACTACAAGCAATCAAACAGAATAGAGATGGAAGGGTCCTTGGCGGTCATCTATTCCAGGGGTCGCCAGTGGGCAACTTTACAATTTGTGGACTTCAACTCCCAGAATTCCTCAGCCAGCATTTGCTGGGAGTTGAAGTCCACAAACCGTAAAGTTGCCAATGTTGGCGACCCCTTGCAGTCAATGCTAGTTTCTTTGGGGATCAGTTTGGATTGACTGGGTAACGCTTGTTTACTTGGAGGTACTCAACACAGCCAAAGCGTATTCATTTTATAAAAAAATGTCCCAATTTTAAAGAAAAAAAGTGTTATGGGGAGAAGGGTGAATCTGAAGAGCCTTTTTGGCATTACATCAAATTCCTTACATGGTTCGTGGGGGAGCACAATCTGCACGTGTTTTCGAAAAACAAAACATCTAGGAATATCTTTTGCTTTGGTAATTTATGAGTTTAAAATCTAAAATCTTCCTCAAGGTTGTAGTCCCTCCCAAATAGATGGGGGGGGAGAGAAATCCACGGGGGGGGGGCGAGTTCCGTCGTAAATATTCTTCCATTTCCTCTGGATGAGCTGTATTTTTGAACACGGCTAAACCTACATAAGTCTTGCAGGTAGGGTTCGGGCCTTCTCTGTGGCTGCACCCTCCCTCTGGAATGAACTCTCCCCTGAGATTCGGACCATCACTGACCTGAGAGTTTTCTGACGTGCATTAAAGACCCACCTTTTTCAACTAGCTGGCCTGGCCTGATACCTTGATACTTTGGGGTAGTTAATATTTTAATATTTTTAAATTTTGATAAATTTTTAGATCCATTAATTTTATTAACTTTAATAATATTTTAATTAACAGCAAATTTAGTGTTTTTAGATTGGTTTTAGACTTTGTAATACTCTGTTTTTATCTGCTGTGAACCGCCCGGAGTCCTTGTGAAGATGGGGCGGTATATAAATATGATAAATAAATTAAATAAATAAACAGCAGCAAAAAAATCTGTGTCGGTGCCCCATTCAACCCTCTTTTCAGTCGCGTCGTATTTGCGACTTAACGCAAATCGCAAAGCCGCGCGGAGCTCCTCGCGCGCCCACCTGCCCGCCCGCGTCTCGCTTTGCGCTCGAAGCAGACCGGCTTTTCCACACACACACACCAGCGTCCCCCCACCCTCGCTATCTTCTCGCAACCCTAAAGGCCCTCTAGTGGCTGTCCAGATGCAGCGCGCCCCTCTCTCGCCCCGCTCCCCACCGCCGCCGCCGCCAGCGTAGGTGGTCAAGATGGCGGCCGGAGTGCTGTTGCGGGGGAGCGGGGGCCGTCTCCGCCGTGGCTCCTTCCCGGCACAGGGGGCCACTTTCCGCCTTTTCTACCTCAGGTGAGCAAAGCTGCAGAAAGGAGAGGGGAGCGTGTCCCACGCGCATCTCTCTCCCCTCCCCCTTCCCGCGGCCGTCGTCATCCTCAAGGTCACGGGCAAGTCAGGTGGCTTCTAGGAGCTCCCCGTTTCCTTCACTCTGGGCACTTGCGGGGAGGACCGCCAGCCCTGTGCAGGGAATGGTTGCAAATGCGGCCGGTGTCTGATAAAAGCACCCAGGCTGGATCTGTGTAACCATTTCCAGACTCCCTTATTATGCCCCCCGCCGGTCTAATGCTCCGGTGGCTGGGTTCTTGCAACACGCGTGCGCACTGGAAAGAGTGTAGATTGTATGGAGGTAACCCCGCACCACCACCACAGTTTATGGGTCAAGGGTAGAGGATGGAATGATTTAGTCACTGTGTGAAAGGATGCCTTCTGCACGTGTTTGGAACCAGTTTGTTCCTTCTCAAGATCCCCATAATTAAGTCTCAGCCTTAGCAAGCAACTTGTGAGACACCCACCCCATCTCATGTTATAGGAACACTCTTTATTTCAACGTGTCCATTTGTGTTCTTATTAAATTGTAAGTGACATTGGAGACCTTTGTGATGGGTTGTTGGTAACCTCTAGCAATAGGTGTTGGATTATATACGACAATCTGGTCATTTCAGTATTGTACATCGAATGCTATGTAAAGTAACCTGCAACTGTAGATTTTTCATCTTTTCATCTTCCTGCTTCCACTTGACATCCACTGGATAATTCTTTCCTAGTGTGCTAGTATGTTACGCTAGGAAGAGGCAAAAGCCTGATGTAAATATAATAATATAAATGTTATCAAGCCATTCCCTCTCCATTTATCTGCCTCTTTGCTTCATGCATGAAGCCCATTGGCTACCTCCCTGCTCATGAATTAACTCTTCCTCAGTTACTTTATTTAACAGTGATATATGCTACCAAAGCCCCCCTGGAATTTATGTAACATAGACAGGTCAGACTTTGTGCAAAATGTCTATGGAGATTCTCAGTTATCCTGGTCATGGATGTCCCAAAGGAGCTGAAGAAGCTTCTTGGATGAGAAACTTCTTCAAAGAAAAACCAGAGTCCAGTTGTCTCTTCAAAAAAGCACCTTTGGGACTTTGTGTAAAAATAAAAAAAAAATGGACACAAGGAGTTACCAAACAGGAGCAGAGTAAAAAAACAGACCATTCTCCGGTTTATTTCATCACAGATCTCATTTGAGTGGGAGACAGCTAAGCATTGAAAGGTTTCAGGCGATTTAGCAAAGGAGGGCTTTTAGCACATTGCTGCTGTTAATAATATGCCTGTAATCTGACCCCTACCATGGAACTTTCATCTTCAAAACGACCTTGTCTTACCCTCTTTTGACTCACCCCAATTCGTTTAAATTCCTCATGAATCATATCACTTTGCATATGATCAAGTGAGCTTCTTCCCAAGAAAGCTTATAATTTAAATAACATTGTCAGTTTCAAACAAGGACTATCAGACATTTTCTGAATTTTATTTACCAGGGAGATCCATTGCAGGTGGTCCTCAACTTATGACCACGATTTAATCCAAAATTTCTATTACCAAACAAGACAGTTGTTAAGTGAATTTTGTCTTGATTTATGACCTTTTTATCATAGTTGCTGAGCAAATCACTGCAATAGTTAAGTGAATCATACGATCATTTAAGTGAATCTGGCTTCCTCCATTGATTTTGCTTGTTGGAAACCAGCTGGAAGATTACAAATCACATGACTCTGGGACAATGCAACTGTCATAATACATGTCAGTTGCCAAGTGCCCACAATTTGATCAAGTGTGAAAACCAATCATGTCAGTTATTTCAGTGCCGTTGTAACTTCCAATGGTTTTCTAAACAGATGGTTGTAAATCTAGGACAACTTGTACAAGTTTCCACTGGCTTTGAAGTTTACTGGATGTCTTTGTATTAGGTGTCATACTAATCCAATGCAATTCAATCACTATTGCCTAATATATATGGGTCTAGTTCCTTCTCAAAATCATTTTTAAAGTTGTTCATTGCATGGGACCGGTTACCCAAGCAATATCTTGTTCCAATTATATTGTTGTGTGCCACTCAAATCAGGCAGGAAGGATATCTTGTGGTTAAAGAGTTTCACATCACCTGGCAGGTTCTCTGTCATTGCTCACCCTCTTTACAAAACCTTACCCCCAGGGGTGTGATGAGTCCCCTCCTGGACTTCAGAAAGATTGTTAAACCTGGTTCTGGGAATTGGCACGGGAGTAAAATAGTGTTAGACAACCCTGGAAATTGTTGGTTTCATGAGAGTGTTCTCTCCACCTTTTTAACATTTAAGACATTAACCCTATCTTTTAATTCTGTTCTTAATTTCTTATTTACGCTTTTATATTTTGTAACATTAGCTAACCATAGTCACTCAGGTAAGATGAGCAATATAGAAATGGGATGGAGGGATGGATAAAATCTGCATCATATAGTTATGGTTGTGAGCATCATTGGAGAGAAAAAACCAAATGGCTGAGAATCTTGGGCTCTCAAGTGAAAGGTAATATATAAAAATAATAAATAAAAATCAGTATCAGAACTTTCCCCTGCTTTTTACATTCCATATCCTTAAAATTCATAGCCATCCACACCAAGTCTCTTTTAACTGAAGGTTTCAACTATTTTATACTCTTTGACCTTAGATACTTTTTTGTTTCAGTGCATCTTTTTAATTCTCCATCCCTAGGAGTGTTTCCCAACCTGGTGCTTCCAAATATGCTATCCCAGTCAAAAAAAAAATTAGTTTTGCAGACTTCCGGTTTGGTTTCTTCGGAGACAGGTCAGAATCCGTGATCGTGCGCGGTTTCGATCTGTGCTCACCGCTGAAGCGTCCCGAGCCATTTGGCTTCGGGGCTATAGCCACCCCACAGAGTTGGTGAAGAGGGGGGAGCTGCCAGTGGGGTTGAGGAGAGTCGCAAATCTCCTCCTCGGTTGGCTTTCCCTTTCCCGAAGGCGGTTGCAGCGGTGGTCAGAAATGGCCACCTCAAAGAAGAACCCGACCAGACAAGATTGTGCAGGAGGCAGTTGGTAAGGAGAAAGCTTGATTGACCGGATTAACGGAGAAAACATCTATGCAAAATACCCTGGAACTTGGATTTTAAAAATTAATGTTATCCCCAAAGAAACTTTTGAAGCAGCAAAAAAGAAGGGAAGGGGAAATTCTTTTCTCCCATATTTACAATACTATTGACTTTGAACACTAAGAAGAAGCGATTTAAACAAAAGACTTCTTGCAAGATGAGTAGCATATAAATTTGATAAATAAAAATAAATGAATCCACACTGGGATCATTCAAAATGCACACAGGAAGTACCAGTAACCAAAACAACTGAAGATGATCCAATGATCTATTGTTTATTGAAAAGTGAGTCATCAAACCCCATGTTTTAGAGGCTCCAATGTAAGGTTAATGTGAATGGGTTACCCATCTATAGCATACATGAGTGCAGGAAACACCTTTAAGGAATTTCAGAGGCTAGTATTTGGTAAAGCAAGGGCAGGTTAAAAATGTTCTGATTGTGCTACTAAATCCAGAGTGTAGAAGGCACTATGTGAAGATGCTCTGGTATGCATTGTTTATACTTTGTTAAAAAGTATGCCTGATAAAGATGTACAGGCAATTCAAACGTCCTTGAGATGTACTAGTTTCCTAGGAAACAGGACTTTCTCGCAAATCAAGCAATGAGGCCCTGGAATTCTTGGTCATGCCATTTTGTATGATTCACTTCTACCCAGTTAAGTTAACCATTTGTGACATGAATTAAACAAGAGTGATACTTACATGAGATCACTATTTGTGGCTGTACTTACATTACTATCTTGTACATAGAACATTCTGAATATATGGATTAGAACCACTGTTAAGGCTTACCTTGTGACAATAAAGGTAATGATTAGTTTTCTACCATTACTGCATCTGTGGAAAACCATCTTGTGGCCCTATTTTAGGTTACTGGTATATATGTCCTCTTGAATAGAGGGGGCATTGGAGATCCCTTGCAGGGGTCTGCAAAAGAATTTGTACATCTGTCTTGCAAAGTCAATCAGATTTGCTCCCTGTTGGACCCTGGCCTTGTTGTGGGTCTTGGAAGGAGTCTTGCCTTGTTATCTGGGAAGTGTTTGAACCTGTTGAGCCTGAGGAAGTGAGCATAGGCCTTGGGACTAAGTTGCAGTAAGACAGAGCAGGACTAAAACTTGTGTAATTATATCTTCCCCACTGAGGTTAGAAACTTATGGTTCTCCAAAGACAGTATTACTAAATTAGAATTTCCAGTAAGTTCAGTCTATGGTAAACTGGGAATGCACTGGGATTTGTAGTTAAGCAACTGCTGGATGGCTGCAGATTCACGACTGTTGGACTAAAACGATTACTTAGATTTCAGTATAGTTGAAGTATCCTTGCTATATCAGTAAAGCCTAAAAGAGCATGACCTTATATATCCAATTATATGTCTGTCCTATTGTTAGACGTTTAAATAAAAGGGCCCTGCAGCCTTTCAGATCTAGTCTTCAAGCCACCTTCACAACACACAGGATCATAGCACTATTATTATTAACATGAGAAAACCTTAAATCTGCCATACTGTTCCCTGAGGACTATGCAGCTTACCATGCCATGCCTCCAGAAAAAAATGCTGTTTTAAAGTGTAATGCACAGGTGGTAGTAGATAGTGATAAATTTGAAACTGTTAACTTTTAAAGTTTTCTTTTAAAAAATCTGAATAAAAAAATCATAATTTATGTTGGTAGTTTTGATTATGATTACATGCCATCAAATCATTTTTGATTATTTGTAGTCACAGAGATTCTCTCTATGATGATCTATCCTGTCTGATCTTGATTAAAAAAATTAATCTGTCTAATATCACTGCAGAAAGCAAACTATGTAAGTTGAATACGGTTGAGATGTTATTTCCACATTTTGCTATTTTTATTTCTAAATCCTTGAAAAGATTCTCTGACAACATACTAGTTACAGAAGACTTCTTTAAATTTGTGCTTTCTTTTTTACCAAAATAAAGAATATTTACAGAAGATACTTAAAAATAGACGAATATAGTGGTAAACATTTTAAAAAAATAAATGTGTATCTTTTATCTGTGTTGCATACATATAAGCTTATCCAAATTTTAAATATACATAAACATAATTTTACCTAAAAATACATTTGTACGAAAATAAATGCAATGTCGGAAATTAACTATGAATATAATTTATATATTTATCCTTTGACCATTTCTTGCAGGGGCCTTGCCTTATCACATAACCAATCTGGAGAAGATAGTTGGTTAAAATCATTGTTTGTCCGCAAGGTTGATCCCAGGAAAGATGCTCACTCCAACCTCTTAGCCAAAAAGGAGACCAGCAGCCTTTATAAATTGCAGTGTGAGCATCTATTTCTATATTTAATATTTCTCTATTAGAGTTTGTGTTTTTCTCTCAACCTTTTAACACTGATGTTTGATGTTTCAGTTCACAATGTCAAACCGGAATGTCTAGACTCCTACAACAAACTTTGGTAAGTCCTGATATCCGGCTAGATGCTTTCAAATCCAGGTTATCAGACTTTAAATCTTACATATGTTTACTTACAGCCAATTTTATCAACTCAGTGAGACTGCTAGGTAAACATACATATGATTGGGCAAACAATTCATCTGCTCACATGAAAGGAGCAAGAATAACTTATCTCAGGTTATAAAGTATTTGAACTCTGTGTTGAAACAATTCACTAAAAATTAGTATAACAGAGCTAGAACCTTTTCTCCATATGCATTTTGTACATGCAGAGAGATTTTTGCATACTGTAAGATGAACCATGAAACAGGAAGTCTGCTATGGTTCTGTTGTTCAGGACCACCTCATTCTGCTGAATGTGTAAAAGTCATAATTTTGCTATTAAATATGAGAAATATCTACTTATTAACTATGCAGAAATACTCTTGAAGTTCTCTTCTTAAAAGCAAGAACAATGCAGATTTTCCTTTGCCAAGACAAATATAGAATGCTAACTTCAGGTGATGTTAAAGTATCTAGATTTTCACAAGGATCCTTAATCATCGATGTTGTGGAGAGATCCCTTAGACATTTAACAGAATAACAGTTGGAAGGGACCTTGGAGGTGTTCTAGTCCAACCTTCTACTCCAGCAGGAAACCGTATGCCATGTCAGATAAATGGTTGTCCTTAAAAATCCTTAAAAATCTTCAGAGTGATCTTTCACCACATCATGAAAATGCAATTTCCAGGCATCCAGGAGGATTCAGCCTAGGTTGTGTTGAATACTGATAATAAAAACGTTAGTGACAATCAACTGTCACCAGTACTGTAAATTACTTTGGAAGAAAGCGAAGTCAAAGCAGGCAGCTTATATGCATTCCTTTTGTTTCTGTTTTTAATCAGTGAAAAAATTCTGCCAAAGATCCATGAAGGGAAGGAGTATCCATGTACATTGGTGGGGACGTGGAACACGTGGTACGGAGAGCAAGATCAGGCTGGTAGGAGATAAGACATATAGCAGAATGCAAAATTACTCCAATGTTTGCAAAAGATATTTTGTTCCAATCTAGATGTGAAGTTGCAAAGGGTGGGTGAGGAAAACACGAATCTACTGTACAAAGTAGATTATCAGAGGGCTGATTACAGAGAGCTGATCAGACTCAAGTCTTTCAGGGTCTAAGAACGTACAAATCCTGATCCAGCAAGATTCAAATGCTGTATGGAATACTTAATATCTGATGCAGCAGATGGAACCAACCTATTTATCTCCAGTAAGAAAAGAGAATTTAAATTTGCATCTTTTGATTTCAGTACATCTCTGGCGATATGAGGGTGGCTATCCAGCCCTTACAGAAGTCATGAGTAAACTTCGAGATGATAAGGTAAAACCAATTGATTTCTATCAATACTTTCTCACCTTTTTGGTAACTTCTGGTCTGGAATTTCCCTTCCTCTCGTGAAGAGAATGTATCTTGCTCCTGTTTTGTTCTGGATACTTTACTGATGACTTTGCTCAGTGGCTTGCTCCAGGCCCCTCCTGTAAAAACAAACAGGGCTATATCAGAGAGAGAAATGAAAAAGGCTGCTTATAATTATTCATATATGAAAAAAAATCAGTGGCCACATGGAAGGGACTTTGGGCTTGAAAGTGGCTGCTTGATAATCCCTTGGTCTAATGGAATATAGTCGTCAGGATGCTTTGCCATGAAAGCTCAGGTCCTCTTATCTACTTCTATTTGCAAGGTTATCTAATTGTCAATTGTAAAATTATCAGACATAGACCAGTTTCTGTAAACTGACAATCTCTACCAAGAATTCATGTCTCTGGGATGCTGCTATAATATTATTAGTGAAAGATAAGTACTTAAGTACCTCAAATCTTAAATAAGATTTATTTAAAGTAATAATCTTAAGTAAGATTTATTCAAATAGTATTTACATTATCATTGACAGGTCTAGAATTCGATATCTATTAGGAATCATTCATATTCATTCACTCATCCATCCATCAATTCATTCATTTTCTATAGTCACCCAACTCAACCAAGTGACTCTAGATGACTTACAATTCTAAAAATATCAAACAATTAAAACAATTTAGCAAACATTAAAACAATAAAAAAATCCACGAAATTAAAAAAAAAATATAAATAGCAGCCATGATGATTAATCAACTAATGGTAAAGCCAAGTGACAGGACTCTTAAAACATTCCAAGCCCAGGTACATAGCCATGTTTTAAAGCTTTGGAAAAAGCCAACACATTTGGGGCATTTGGTATTTTTCCGTTATTGAATTATGAATATTTACAGAAAATCTGGATAAATTCTTTTAAAAATATAATGTCTTTTCACGATACTCTTAAGGAATCCATTTTGTTGTTGTTATTTTTTAGGAATTTACAGAATTTCGCAAAGCACGAGGAAACATGCTTCTGTCCCGCAAGAATCAGTTGCTCTTGGAGTTCAGCTTTTGGAATGAGCCTATTTCCAGGCCAGGACCCAACATCTATGAATTAAGGTCTTATCAATTACGTGTGAGTGGGCTTTTTTCCACAGGTATAGAATTTGCATAACTTATTTTCTTAAAAACAGTTAAAGAAGAAGCATAGGTGCTTTCAGTACAACCTCAGGATTTAGCCTGCATCTTATTGGATTAACAGTAGTTAAATCTCAACCCAGCTAAGACCGAGTGGCTGTTCTTTCCGGCACCTAGATTTAGCCAGCTTCCATTATCGCTGGCCGTGGG
>JAEANM010020667.1:0-12043 GCA_017656035.1 Myanophis thanlyinensis
GGAGCCCCATGTAGAGAGCATTGGCATAATCCAGACGGGAGGTTACAAGGGCAGAAGTGACTGTGCGAAGAGCACCCTGGTCCAGAAATGATGCACATGTAGAATAAGTAGTACCTGGCTCAAAAGCAGTAACTGTGAGAAGAGTCCTAGTGGGCAAGCACTTAAATATGAGCCAGTAGGATACAGCAACTGCCCAAAAATTCGATGCAGTCCTAAGTTGCATCAGCACAGTGTAAAAGGTAAAATGAAGTGTTAGCATTATTTAAACTGCTTTGGTAAGACCATGCTTGGAATACTGTGTCCAGTTTTGGTTACCATGATACAAAAAAAGACATTGAGACTCTAAACTGCAGAGAAGAGCAACAAAGATAATTAGTGGGCTGGAGGTCAAAACATATGATGAATGGCTGCAAGAACTTAGTTATGTCTAGTCTAATGAAGAGGACTAGGGTGACAAAATAGCAATTGTCCAATATTTGAAGGGATGTCAGAGAGAAGAGGGGATCAGCCTACTGTCTGAAGGACCCAAGGGTAGGTCAAGAATTAATGCATGGAAACTTATCAAAGAGAGATAGGAGATAGGAGAGAGAGTTAGAGCTAAGGAGTTTCCTGACAGTGAGAACAATTAATGAAATGGAAATGCTTGCTTCCGGAACTTATAGGTGCTTCATCACTGGAAATTTTTAAGAAGACATTGAACAGCCATTTGTCCAGAATGGTATAGGGCAACTTTTAGGTCCCCAACCTTTATGGTTTGGCAGCTTGGGGGGCTGAATAGACAAACAGGTTCACAGAAGTTGAGCTGCATGTGTGCCCGCTGGCCTGCTGCTCACACAAGTTGAGCTGTATGCATGTAGGGATGCACCAGCCAGACACTCGCATGTCCTGGTTCCAAATGGGCCATGGTCTGTTAATAGGCCACAGCCTGGGAGTTGGGGATCCTTGGTATAGGGTTTCTTGAGCAGGAAGTTGAACTAGAAAATCCCTTCTAATTTTGCTATTCTGTATTCTACTGTTTAGTCCATGTAGCCACTCAGCATGGAACACAAAAACTAAACAAAAACTCTTAACTGAAAAAGTTGCACTCTAACATTGTCACTTGATAGCTACTGTTTCCTCAAATTCACATCCTGTGATTTCTGATCCAATCCAGAAACCATTCAAAGGAGAAATGTTAGTCTAGTGCAGAGGTGAAATGCAGCAGGTTCTAGCAGGTTAGCTACAACTGGTAGTAAATTTTCTAAGCAGTTTGGAGAACCGGTTGTTAGAAGAAATCTCCTTTTGTTTTTCACTTTACAGGGTTAATCCTGTAAGGAAGGCAGGAAAAAAAAATTCTGATGTTGCTTCTAGCCTAATCTTTATTGCCCTGCTTACAGAAATTACCCACCCAGTCATATGACATCCCCAAGCCATGCCCACCAAGGTATGCCCACAGAGCCAGTAGTAAAAAAAATTGAATTCCACTACTGGTCTAGTGATTAAGGTACCAGGCTAGAAACTAGGAAGCTGTGAATTCTAGTCCTGCTTTAAGCATGAGACTCAGTTGAATAACTGTGGGCTAGCCACACTCTCACCCCAATTAACTTCCCAGGGTTGTTGTGGTGGAGAAAATAGGAGGAAGAAAAAGTTAGAAATATTCACTGTCCTGAGTAATTTAAAAAATAATAATGACAGGATAAGAAAATTAAAATCATAACATTTTAAAAAGTAGTATTTTATTTTATGACTTTTCTTTATATAGCCAGCATGCTTGTATGGAATTATACTAGCCATCTATTAAACCAATAGGTTTAATATGTTTAATAGAGGTCTCTTTGTAAAAACTTAAGATTCCCAAGATAGTATTAATTTTATACCATGAATAGCATAATGTGCAAAGCCTATTTTAATTAAATATCTTTCTAAAACAACAGGCTGACAGCAATTTTCTCATTTCACAGAAAATGTCAGCATTTACTGAAATACCATAATTTGCATACTGCTTTGTTAAACACCACATATATTCTTGCAGCTTGTAATCTCCCTTAGGTAGCCTATGTTCAAAACATTTATTATCCTTGCAAGAAATGTTTTATCAAAAAGAAAAATCGCAACAAAGACAATATCACAGGAGGCAATTCCATGCAGGAGCATTTGAGAAACCATTAATTAAATCTACACAAATGAAGGCAAATATATGTGTCCCAGGATAATGTTGCAGGATCCAATCTGAGCAGTCACCAGGATCAGAGTTTTAATCTTCTATGCTTTCGGACTTGTGCTGGAGCCCATTCTCAACTAATTTTTTTCTCTCCAGAAATGTGGAAATATTCTGGAGATACGGAAGTTCCCTGAGAATGAGCTTCAGCAGAAGTCCAAAACCTTGGAAGACTAACACTTTGGTCCTAGTGACAGACTCAGATTAGATCCTGAAATCTACATTATTACAACCTATTACAAAGTCACTGTTGGGTTTTAATGGTTGAAGGCCATTCTGCATGTGGTAAATTCACAATGATTGAATTATTACTGATTTCAAAATTCTTCATAACCCACTATATTGGATAGTGCCAGTTTTGAGAAGGCTGCAGCAGGTCACTGAGTTATCTTCAATCTCTTATGAAAATTAATGTCAAATAAAATCTTACTTCAGAGCCACTGAAAATCATTCAAACATTCAATAGGACTATCTTCCTTTAAAAATGAAATCTCCCAAGCCATCCTTTCCCAATTGTCTTTAGTTTTAAAAGCCTGAGTCAATGCAACTATTGTGCAGTCTTGAAAAAAAAGTCTAAAATAATTTGGCTGAATGAAACTAATAACACTTTTATTTGTATTCTTCCAAGTGCATCATTTCAGGGAAAGAATCAGCATTAGCTACTTGACTGAGAAACATGATCTCTAGTTCTGTTAACATAAACTTGTGAAATAAAGTTTATTAACTTTCTGCACAAAATGATATTTCTGTGACTTTATAATATTAAGCAATGTATATATTATCTTCATAAAATAGATTCAAAAGTATTTCATGAATCTGATATGAAAAAACTAAAATCCTGTCTATCAAATGAAAAAATAGAAAAAGTAGAAATTGGAAAATCAGCTTCTACTTTGCATATAGAAGATTCTTAATTAATCTCTCGAATCATCAAACAAGTTTTGGAAGCATTTTTCTGTGAAATCCTGTAGAATCTTATCCAGAATACCATTCAATCTAGATTAGCATTAGAAAACTCAGGTCTTTCATATGCTTTACCTGACAATGCCAAGCACCTTCACCATCTGAATCAAAACTTTGCTTTAGGAAGAATTTGGTAAAGAAAAATAAAAGCTCCACTATACATTAAAACAAGAAAGAAATCCTACAGACATAAGAAATTAGTTTAGCAATATTATTTATACTATGTGACAATCTTTTTTTTTTTCTTGTATACTTCTTCCTGTTGAAGGAGTAAAAACTAATACGTGGACCAAGATCTTCAAAATATCAAGGTCTCTGAATTCAAACATGCTTCCGTAATAACTTGCTTAGGCATTTGGCTCATGAATTGTCTTAATCAGCACTTGTATTTTTAAATGGGAACTAGGAAGTAACTAACAACAAAAGGTGTATTATGCTGACATCGGCTGTGTTAACTGTATTCTCACTATTACCAGAAAATATAACCCATGTTATCAAAAATAAGATGTTTGGCATTTGACATCGTTACTTTTCAGCATTTATTATACAACTATATAATGGTTGTTTGTAGCCTCCTTAAGTGGGTAAAATCTTGTATTCTATTCCCAGCCTTTGTTCAGATAGATTTGGCTCAAAAACATCATGCAGTCTCTACTTATAAATTGGGTCATGGATAATTTTCTCCTGCAAAGTACATTTCCAACCACAAAAAAGAGTTTGTAGACATCCCATTTTTATTTTCTCAAAGTGAGAGTGATGTACATTGAATGTGTATTTAACACTCAATGATTTAGCCAGCAACATGATCAAAGTATTTTAAATAGGAAAGTATAAAATGGTTGTATAGAATGTAAGCAAAAAGGACATAAATGTCCCAAACTTTTGGGATATGTCCCAAACAAGAACTCCAGCTTTCGAGTCTTTCGTCCTCCTTGAGCTTGGTTGTTGGTTTTCAGATTTTATTTCCTGAAAGTTTGCAAGTCAACAACAAGCTCAGAGGACATCAAGTAGACCACAGTTCAACCTTGAGTATATTATTTTCTGTTAGTTCAAGAGCAACTTGTTATCTACCTGAAAACTATTCAGGAAAAGCTCCACAAATAGTAAATATTCTAATGAAGGGTTCTATAGCAACATATGTTCTGTGCCAAAAGCAAAATTGTTTTGCTTTTACCTATCTTGTTTATTCTTTATAATTTAGTCTTATATGCAGACAGTGACAAAATAGAAACCAAAGGGAAAGAGATTTAAATGGGTTTTTTTTTCATGAATTGTTAGAAAGAACATAATTCTTCATCTTCTCACCACTATTCTCAGTCCCTCTGCCACGATGATGCGTTAATAATTGCATAGGGCTTTTATGTATTTCTAGCATCACACAGTTTGATCCAATTTTGGAACAGAGTGAAAACATATTTTTTCTGACTTGGTTGACATTTTTAGCAGTGGCTTGCCGCATTAAACTTTAATAGGGTTTAAATGTTGGTCTACAGCTTTCGTTTTTAAAGCTTAAATTCTATTTTTCATTTGCGAACAGATGTTTGTGACCTAAATTAAAGTTCTGTTCCAACTTCCTCTTAATCTTCCACAATTTCATTCTGTCAACAGCTTGGATGGATGCTTAACTTCAGCTGACCTAGAACTGCAGAATATTACAGCTTTACCAGTATATATATATATATATTACTAACACCATGTAAAGTACTGGAATTAGTTGAAAGCACAGGGCAACTGCATGGGCAAATCTCACATTTTATTCTGCATTATTTGAAAGTTATTGCAGAATTGTTTGGCAGCCTAATTGAAGATCTTCTTCCTGTTAAGTTATATTCCACTTTTAGTTAATATTGTCCTCTGTGAAATAAATGAAAATGTGACGTGTGTAACAAAAGGAAAGGCTTGAGCCATTCACTACACAGGTTTAAAGAGTCATTATATATTTGAGTTTTCAATTTTCAATTTTTCGTATCACAGATGATTGCAGCAAAATAGAAAGAGGAAAAAACTTTATATCCGTCTACCCATACTCTCAAATTTTCCAGTTCAATTTTTCTGTTGATTATAGCAATTAAAGTGCTGGGATAGCCACTGTAATTGACCAGGGTTACATTTGTGTTACCATTGTTTAAATTATAAAATAATTAAGAAACAATTATATATTTGTTTTCAAATTTTTGGAAGCTCCAATCTGTTGCTGCAAAGTCAGCTCTCTCAATTTTGCAACTTCTGCAGTAAAATATTATCAGCCTTACCAGATAGATCAGACAGGACACATGACCAGATAAACCAATTCTACTTTATTATCAAACTAATTAACAGAATCTTGCAAGTCTGAATGTACAATTGTCCCATCATTACCTTTATAGCCTGAGAGGGAGGGTGCCTTCTAAGCCTCTTCTTTACCTACTATGCAGCTATGTTGTCTTTTATCTGACCAGGCAGCATCTCTTATCTGACCAGGCAGCCTGACTCCTGTAGTCTTTTTCAGGTATCATTACCAGCATTAAATAGCAACAAAATCGAATGAAAAGGGGAGATTCTTAAACTACTGTAACTGTTTGCATATTTTGCGTATTTTGCCATCATTCTTATTTCTCAGAATTATATCTTTTCACTTAGCTCAGGGTTGGGCACTTGCAGGTCCTGCAGAACTTACTGAAATACAAATGTCCACATTTCAAAAAGAGCTCTGGTGGCACAGTGGTTAAAATGCAGCATTGCCAATGGGCTAAGTCTGCCCTCTGCAGACTCACCATCTTAAGGTTGACTCAGCCTTCCATCCTTCCAAGGTCAGTAAAATGAGGACACAGATTGTTGGGGCAAATATGCTGATTCTGTAATAAATCACTTAGACAGGGCTGTAAAGCCCTATGAAGTGATATATAAGTGCTATTGCTATTTGCTAAGGAAGACTCACAGAAATTGAAAGACCAAGGTAACTGCTACTTCCAAAGACCATTATGGTTACTTACACCAGGTATAAAGACTTCTTTCACCTACCTGAATTGACCCATCTAATACAGTATTTCCAGAAAAAGTTTTAGAATGTAGCTCATTTTCATGAGTAAAGAGGAATGGAAACCAGAACAAAAACTCAGATGGAATAACCTTGATTGACCTGCATTATCTCTTTTATGCTCTGGAAACTACTTGAGAACTCTTCTTTAGAACTTTTTGTGATTAGTTACTTTTACTCATTTTTTTTATTTTAAATTAAGTGTGCAGTTACATTGGAAAGGTATATATTAACATAATTACGCTCAATAATTGTTACCTCAGTTGCAAGTAGCCATTCCCAGCATCACTTTTCCTAAGTTAATGCTTTCACATTAAACATCCACTTAGTACTAATGTAGCCACTGAAAGACATGCTTCATTCAATTCTTTTAAAGCCAGCTTGTTGGTCAGCTACCATCATATATTTTTTTAGAAAACTTTATTGAATATAAAACATTTAAAAAATACAATAATAAATTGCAAACAGAATAATAACCTATCGACTATTTACATCCCTTATTTTGACGGTACATATATAATCTATAGTTCAATGATTTCTTACAGTTATTAGTTATTTCTATAAACTTTTAGTGTTCAGTTCTATTTCTTCCCCATCTACTTGAATCTCTAGCTCTTATTATACAACCAAAAATACACTTTTCCCCAGACTATATAGAATTCCAAACTTTCTCTTTCTTTTAATTCCAGCGTTAGCCTATCCATCTCCGCGCAGTCCAAAATTTTGCAGTTTATCAAGCAATCATCTGGGACTCAGTCTCCTTTCCAACATTGGGCCATTGTTATTCTCGCTGCTGTTATAATATGCAGAATTAAATATCTCTCTTCTTTTTTACATTTATCTCTAATAATACCAAGGAGGAAAATTTCTGGTTTGAACTCCAATTGAATGTTTGCAATGTCTTTAATCCAACCTCGAATTCTTTTCCAATATTCCTTGATTTTAGGGCATGTCCACCATAAATGGAAAAAGGTGCCTAGTGTTTTCTTACATTTCCAGCAACTGGCATTTAATCTGGGGTACATTTAGCTAATTTAGAGGAGGATAAATGCCATCTGTAGCACATCTTGATTTTCTTTAAATGTTACCACTTTTGTCATTTTGAAGTTCTTCACCCATATCATTTCCCAATCTTCCAATTCTATACTATGACCCACATTTTTTGCCCAAGCTATCATTGGTCCTTTAACTTTCTCTTCAGCACAGTTATACTGCATGAGGTAGCTGTATATTTTAGAAATTGCCCTTTCCTCTGTTCCTATTAGTAATTTAAATCAATGCCTGTTTTATCCCAATCTTTCTTATGTCTTGATTTTATTTGAACATAAGGCCACCAATCTATATTTATACCTTGGTCTTGTAATTCTTGGTTCGTTTTTAAGTTCCTTGTCTATCTAAAATTTCATGGTATCTCACCATTTTGGACACATTATATTTCTGACCACAGACTCTGTGCCACCTTCATTTTATGACTATTAACATTAATAAGGAAATATCAACTCTATTGCATCCAATAATTCAATAATTCAGAGACTTTGTTCATATGGCACACTAACATTTTATTTGCTGCATATTACACGAAACCTGTTCAAATGGTTAATTTATGAGTGTTGTGCAAACCCCCAAATGAGCTTCCATGATTTAGTTTAACATATGTAAGTTGGTTGTGTGAGCACAAACAATATTTGAGCATGGAAAGTATATAAATCAATAGCGTCCCCATGACAAATGCAAAATAGGGCTGTGAATTTTCATTTTGACTGCTTTAAAATAAAATAAAAATTGAGGTAGAGTTATGAAAATGGATTCATAAAAATCATAGAATATTTTTTCTATGGAAAAAGATTAGATCAGAGGAGCCCCTGAAGCTGTGATTTTATACATTCATTTTAGCCAAATTATGGATTCAAGTAATAATTTTTGGGGCTTCTGCCTTTTGGGATTTAGTTTACTGAAAAAGGCTGCACTTAAGAGTCTGTAACTAAAAAAAACCACACCAAATCTTCTACAGTGTTGCTCAGAAAAGAGTTTTAATGTTAATGCTAGAAGGTTAAGGCAAGGGGTATAAAGCATAATTAAGAATGTATCTAGATTCTATAAAGAAGAATCAAGTGTTTGCATTTTCCCATGTAATGTGGGGATATAAACATGATCTGCTATATAAAGAAAATTTCTTGCATTTTTGGGGGGGTCAATTTTAATTCAGTTAAATAAAAGAGACTCCTTAAAGTCTGCTTCAGAAATATATTTCAAAGGAAAATAAAATTGTGGTGGTAGTTTTATGGATGGATTGTTGCATCTTCGTCCTTGCTTAACTACTGTATATAGTAGCCAAAATGTATATGTGAATAGTCCTCAACTTACGACAGTTCATTTAATGACCGTTCAAAGTTACAGCGGCACTGAAAAATGTGACATGACCTTTTTTCACAATTACGAGCTTTGCAGCATCTCCATGATCATGTGATCAAAATTCAGTTGCTTGACAACTGGTTCATATTTATGACCAGTGTTGGGTCCCAGGGTCATGTGATCACCTTTTCTGACCTCCTGACAAGCAAAATCAATGGGGAAGGTAGATTTACTGAACAGCTGAGTTACTAACTTATCAACCGCAGTGATTCCATTAACAACTGTGGCAAGAAAGGTTGTAAAATGGGGCCAAACTCACTTAACAAATGTCTCAGTTAGCAACACAAATGCTGGGCTCAGTTATGATCATAAGTCGAGGACTGCCTGTATCTTGTCTTTTATTGTAGACCAGTAGATAAAGAGACCCAGAGAGATGGCCTTGAAGCAAACATTTAGGGACTGTTATGTAAACAAATACTACAGCAGACTTCATTACCTCCTGTATTAAGAATAGAATCAGGATGACTCCTCCCTAACTCATAGGGATATATATATATATTGTGTGTGTGTGTGTGTGTGTGTGTGTGAAGCACAATCAGATTTGCAAGATTCTGTTATTATAGACTATCTCAATAAAGTAATGTATCTGGATTACCTCCCAGAGCTTATATCCAACAGGCTGCAGCTTCTTTAGATTCTTATCCTTCAAACTAGATGCCAAGTGAAGATATTGTGGCTTCCTTCTACCCTCCTCATTTTGTTACTGGCTTTTTTCTCATTGACAAAGAGACAATAGAAGTATAGACCCTTTAGTATGATAGGACTATAACTAATATAATAACAATAGTAATAATGATGATGATGATGATTCCAAAAAGTCATGGGAGCACAAAGTGGAAAAAGTTGTCAAAAATGAGAAGGTAAAGATCTTGTGGGACTTTCAAATACAGATGGATCATCATTTAGACCACAACACACCAGATATAACAGTCATCCGTAACCAAAGTGTACAGTTTATTAATATCGCTGTACCTGGAGACACCAGAGTCAAAGAAAAATAACTAGGAAAAATCACGAAATATCGCAACCTGGCCATTGAAACCACCCAATTATGGATGAAACATGTAACAGTGATACCCATTGTCATCAGGGCACTTGGCACCATGTCCAAGAATTTTACACAGTACATGAAGACATTGCATCTTCCTGCAATAACACCAGCAGAACTGCAAAAAAAAACTGTGCTACTTGGAACAACATATATTTTGAGAAGGTACTTGGTCAATATCTAGAATGCTGGCAGCAACCCGTATCAACCATCGGTGCCAGTCAATAATGTTTGTGGTACATTTTTAAATGTTCAGTTGACTGAATTTCATGTTTAATGAATAAAGTATAATAATAATCAGTAGAAGTTATAGCAACCACTTCCAGTGATCAAAATCCAGCATTAAGAGAAATTTGAAAGAAATTCTCAATGACCCTGAGACTCAGAGAAAAAAAACCCACAATCCTCTCACACTAGAAGAAACTTTTTTTTAAAAAAAATAGACATATTTTGACACAGGACTATTTAGAAAGAAAACTCTGAACATGAAAAAGTTTGTTGCAAACATACTTCTTTGGAAAAAAGAGAAATCTGGGGTTTCATCTAAATATTGGAAGCATATAAACACATATGGCGACATATATGAAAAAAACAATAGGTTATTAACAAAGCACAATCTTTTGCCCTCAGAAGCCCTTGGTATCTATGATAAAGCAAAGAGAATGAATCCCATTGAGATCTTGGGAGCTCTAACAGCAGTCAGTGTTGACAGTATTGGCTTTAATAGACCAGCCACTTGGCTCAAAGAAGGTCGCTTCCTACGTTCTTGTGTCAGGCGATCCAATGAATTCACTTGGCTGAACTGGGATTCAAGCCAGATGTGTCTCGGCATATTAGCTGCAATACATCACTAGCACTCATTTTAGGATAGATAGGGAAAGATGAGGGGCTTTCCACTAGCACATATCCCAAGTTGAATAAAGCTTGGACATTTAGGAAGGAGAATACATTTCAAGATACAGTTACTGTAGGAACTTTAATGAATTTTCTTGATAGATACTAAAAACAAACCCTCCATTTTTAATGCCTTCCTATTATTCCAGTTGTTTGAAGTACAAATCCATGGCACTACCATTTAAACACGTCAGAACTGAAGAAGCTTCTTGGATGAGAAACAAAATGTCTTCAAGGAAAAATAAAGTCCAGTGACCTTTTGAAAAAGCAGTACTTGTATGGCAACTGCTGTGTAGCACAAATTATGTACAGAATTCTACCTTTTTTAGGGTTCAGAAAAATGTTTGTCTCATAAGCTGGGAATGCACAAAATACATCAAGAAAATGCATCCTAAATCACTCAAAGCTGCAGTTTTTGCAGTATATAAATGTCTACAACAACAGTTGCAGAATTTGTTGTTATAATATAGAGTTATATCATCAAACTGTTTAACAACAAGGTATATTTAAAATGCAAAACAATATAAAACACAGTCTGTTTAACTGCTATGCGTCATATGAATATTTATTTGTTTTATTATATGCTGTCTGTTTTGATGAATTCAAGACTATTAACAGTAGAATAACATTTGAGCATGCACAGAAAGTCATCAACATGACAACTGATTCAAGATCTGTGTTGCAGGAAAAGGACAACACAGAAACTGCTCCCCCCCTTTTTATTTCTGTTGTTTTCACAGTAATACAGCTAGACTCATTATCTTATTTTAGAATATGCATTTCTCTAATCAATTATCCTGGAAACAAATACAATGATATCTAATTGACAAATTAATCAGCCTTCCTCATCGTAGTATCCTTCAGGTATATTAACTTTCAGCTTACATCATCTCTGAGCAGTAACACTTGAGATTGTGACGTTCTGTTGTAAAACAACTGGATAATGACATTGAGTAATTTATTTTTATCTGACTGTTCTAACTGGAGAGTCCTAAGAGGAATGTATCGTAATACAAAACTAAGGGATTTTAATACACTAAAACAAAAACAAAATGTGAGTGATATATTTTGGGATTCAGGAAGCAGAAATTAAATTCTGATTAAACAAAAAAAGATGTTTTTGCCCTCAATGCCTTATTAGGAATAAATAAAATTTTAAAGTCCAGAAAGAAAGAAATATTCTGCATTGTTTCCTATCTGTTAGGCTGTCTTTGGAATTTTTCAGAGAGGAGAAAGAGAAGCAGAAGGAGGGAGAGAGAACATATTAAAAATGTCATTTATTTAATTATGGGTAGCCAAGGCATGAATGTTCTCTTTTACTGGTCTGTAGTCTCCCTAGCTTTTCACATTTCTATCAATTTTTCAATTTCAAATTTATTGGTCACATACACAGTCATACATGGAACGATATGCAGTGAAATGCTTATGCAACCACGGGTAAGTTAAGGTAGGAAGGGAGGGTGGGGTTAGAAAAATAGTTAAGGGTAGTTGGGAAGATGGGAGTTAGATGCAG
>JAEANM010020668.1:0-12043 GCA_017656035.1 Myanophis thanlyinensis
TACTTATGATTGCTGCTGCTTTAATTTAATTCAGTGGGCTTTCCTAATAAATTTGTTTGGGATTTAAAAGGTTTTGCTGGGAAGGGATTCATTCGCTTATTATACTCACATTTAGTGTGCATAGGAATTTGTTCATAGTTTTTTTTTTAACTATAGTCCGTCCCTCCAACGGTCTGAGGGACCGTGAACTGGCTCCCTGTTTAAAAAGTTTGAGGACCCCTGTCTTACACTTATAACATGTTTACCTGTTCAATAATATAAAGAGAGACTTTATGCACCTTAATTTTAATTTAGAAAATCAATTCAACTTTGACTTCGACTTGGTGGGGAAAGGCCAAGGGGGGACATCAACTGCAATGATTTACATGGGCTTTAGATTTTATTTTGGGTTGGATCTAGCAGAATGGGATGACACACCCTGGAGAATATGACATCCGTACCAAGTGAGTCATAACTGCTTGCATTGCTTTGTTTTGCACTGAAGCTTCTGAAATACTTTTCAGGGGTAGTCGCATGTACGGTGCATTGCTGTAATCAAATTTTGATAGATCCTTATTCTTTGAAAGTTATTTCTCCAGAAAATGCTGAAAATTGCAAGTTGGGATGAGGATGCAAGAATACATCCCCAGCTATGAGTTTCTACTATTCATAAGAATAGTACAACTGTGTGGCTTGCAGTCAGATCTAGGTATTGCATATAAAATTATACGCGGTAATGTTTTACCTGTAAATGACTTTTTTTTGTTTTAATTGCAATAATACGTGCGCTAACAACTGTTTTAAACTTACTGTAAATCGTTCCAAACTTGACTGTAAAAAATATGATTTTTTTGTAATAGAGTTGTCAAAGTCTGGAATGCTCTAACTGATTCAGTTGTTTCAGCCACAAATTCTCATAGTTTCAGTTGCAAATTGACTTCTGTGGACCTTACATCATACCTAAGTGGTCAGTAGAGAGCACTAATGTGTCTATCATCCCTGTCATTGCATTTTTTATTCTTGTATTTGTGTTTTCGTTATTGTTTGACAAATTCAAATAAATAAATAAAAAGAAATTTCTTTCTTTCAATAAAGCAATCCTTTTGAATGAAGTACCTGAATACAGCAGTAGAAAGGGAACTATTAGATGATCAAATTTTACATGCCATTTTTTTCTGTCTGGGGTAGGTTTAGAAACATATAAAAGTCAATGAGAAAATAGAAAAGGGTGCAATTTGAAGTCCTTCTACAAGGAGCTGGATATATCTCATTATCTAGAATTAAATCCCTCTGTTTCAATTCAATATTAAAATAAAAATAGGTATGCAAAACAACAGAACAGACATAAAAGGATTAGGGATGAAATTTACATAATTGCTAGATAGAGAATATCTAGAATCTCATTAATCATAATCAGAAATTGCTCCTATAAATTAATGATAATGCTATCAATTTGCCAAACAGCTACCTGAGTAAACTTTTAAGTAGTTTAAATTCACATTTGGCTGCAAAGCCCAAAAATGGCTCAGCATAAAAAATGAGAACACAGGAGAAATAATTTTAAAAAGCCAATTATTGGCACAAAAGAGCTGACAATGCTTTTTAAAAATATATTCCCATCATTTATGGAAAAAAGTAAACTGCTTTTAGTTAGAGATTTCCAGCTTTTGTTGACTGCAGGTTTTATCACAAATATATGATTTACTTAAACAGACATTCTTTGTAAGCTATAATCCTTGTGCTTTTCTCTGCTTATTAGTTCATTTTATTTACAAGCAACAAAAAGTTTCTTTCAGATTGTTCTACAAATATATGCTGATTATTTCTACTTTAAGCACCCTGAAGAATTCTTGTTAACATAAAAGGTAAATGTTTTCAAAGTATCTATAGACTCTAATTTATATTCTAACCACTAAAAGAGAAAAGAGAGAATGAAATAGTGATTTAAAAAAAAAAGATCTGAGAAATGCCTTATCTTAACTTTTTGATAAAGGTAATCAAAATATATTTTTTTTAATTTTTGAACTTAAACACTCTAACCAATTGAGCCATTTTCAGTAAACCTTCAAAAAGTTGTCTAGGATGTGAAAAAAAAAAAAAAATAAATAAATAAATAAATAATTAAATCTGATATAATTTCTTATTTAAGGTCCCTAAGTCCCTTATTAATCCTAATTAAAATCATTTCACTTTCAAAATTGAATTGTTGGAAGGTCCAAAAGGCTATGACATTTGAGTCTGGATACCCTGGGTGCTTAAAAGGTAGATTTTCCTTTCTGTTTTTCTTTTCTTTCTGATCTGTTCTTATCCTGTCTTTATGATTTTTATAAATAACTCATGCAACCCACACAATACTCATTCCTCCTATCTTCCCTGCATCCTAGAGGTTGATTGGGCTGAAAGACAATCACTGGCCCAAGGTCATCTAGCCATCTTTCATGCTTAAGGTGAGACTCACAGTCTCCTGGTTTCTAGCCTTAAATTACTAGACCAATGGTGGTAAACCACTCAGTGCTGAATTTGAGTGTGCACATGCGTGCTTTGCGTGGCTTCCACACATGTGATTCATGCACATGTGAGTCTTTTATGCATACGTGATTCCTGTGCATGCCTTTCACACATGCACACATTGCAGTTGTGCATGCGCAGTCACACAGAAGTTGCACGCATGTGCAGTTGCATGGGAGTCACGTGCATGCGCAGTCACGTAGGAGTTGCGTGCATGCAAGCATGCGCAGTTGGTGAGTTGGGGCGACAGCTGGTATGCAGGTAGTGATGGCTCTGCATGCCATCGTGTGCCGTAGGTTTGCCATCACAGTACTAGACCAAAGTGGTTCTACATCCAGTATGTCAAACTCAGAGTCCCCTGAGGGCCATATTGTCACATTTATCATCATCTGTGTGGGCCGCAGGTGCACTTGCAATGGGCCGCATGTTTGACATGCCTGTTCTACATGATCTAAATGGTTACATATAGATTTATTTGTATGTACAAGAAACTCTTATCCTGTTTTTGGTTACCAAAGAAGAAAATATCCCCTAGCTTTAGACTCTGGTTTGTGTCCTTCTTTTTTTACATTAATATATACTCAACCATTACATACAAAAGCCTAGATGGTTATCCTCTAGTCTAGTGAATCTTGTACTGAGCAGGGGGTAGAATTTCTAAGATAACATTCTGTTATACAAAAATAGTAGGGCTTTGATCACAATGCTGTGACTGCTGTATTACCTGTTCTGACTTATCCTGAGGTTTCTGCTGTGTCCAACTATAATTACAAACCAATTTAGAATGCATATATTGGGAGAAGGAACTGAAATACAATACAGTTTAGTGGCAGGGAGTGGTTACTATCACTCTACAATTTATAGCAAAGGGGATGGGGTGTGGAAGCAACTGAATTAGTCTTCATCCAAGTATGAATATTGTAGACGGATATTTTGGTGGATCTATGTTGTTGTCATTTTTATTCAATATTTATTTGCCAACAGTGCTGGCAGCATTCTAGTAAATAGATTGCTGTTTTATTCTCCTTGTTAACAACATTAATGACCAAAAAAAATGTCTGCAGGGCAAAACAGGATTGATTACTACCTTGTAAATGAGCTTTTATCCCTGTATTATTTTTATTACACTCTACTAGCAGACATCCAAGATATTTACATTGACTGAATTTGATTAACATTCTCTCATTTTTATTTTTTCCTTACTTAGTCTTGCTGCTTGTAATAATTTCTGCTTCTGCCCCTTGATTCATGTTTAATACTATTGGCAACACAGAAGGGTAGGACTGGCATGTATATCTTCATGCCTTCTTCTCACATATAGACATTATAGTATCTGAAAAGGGAAGTAAAATAGGATTTTGGAATTATTAAAATTGAGGAAGTGATGGTATGTGAGATAGTTGTGCCTCCTTGTTGATATGGTTGTTCTGTTATTTGGCTAACAAGAATTGGAGTGTGATAACAATAGCATTAACAATTTAGCCCTTAGACTTATATACCACTCCATAGTGTTTTACAGCACCCTCTGAGCAGTTTACAATGTCAGCATATTGCCAACAGTCGGGGGCCTCATTCCACTGACCCCAGAAGGATGGAAAGCTAAGTTTTGAGCGGGTCAGGATCAAACACCAGGCTGTCGGCAGTCACGTTGCAATACTACAGTCTAACCACTGAGCCACCATGGCTCCTGATCAAATCTTCACTTCTCTTTTGATGCATTCATTTATTTTAAAGCAGCTGTCCCTTGCCCATTTTCTCCATTAGGTTCAATGGGATATACCTCACTGTTTGGGACTTTCAGTTGGGTGAAATTGGAAGTTATAAGGTAACAATTATTGAACCGAGATAGCTCAAATTTTTTATTTTAATTTCCTTGATCTGCAGTCACCTTCTTTTATCACAATGCTGATCGTGGGATAAGTTCACAGTATTGTCAACCCTTTGCATAGCAGATCATGGCTATATAATATGCACCTATACCCATCCACACTCACATACACAAATATGAAGTAAAAACAAAAAGTAATTTTTCACATTTCATATTCAGTAAACCTCCAGTGAGCTGGCAGGTATTATAGGTAGCAATCTTACCATTGATTTTCCCCCCCAAGGTTGGTGTGAACTGTTCTGGTCTATATATTTAACAAACTGCCTAGATTAAAATTCAGGAGATGTTCAGCACTCTGAAGGATTGTAACTTTCTTGCTTTCTTGCTTGTTTTTCTCCCTCACTGAATGTTCTTATTTTTGAAATAAAGTTAAAAGTAAAAGCAATACACATGTGTATAAGACTGCAGCAATATTACTAAAGAAATAAAGCATATTCACCTTTTATTACTGTTTTCTACTTTGGTCCTTATCTCTGATTAATGAATATATATTTGCTTGGATATAGGAGTTGTGTATGTATTTACTTGGTCTTAACCTTTTTTAAAAAAAAAGTATACTTGGCTTATATTTTAAGCTTCCGCTGTTCTGTTTTGCTCATTTACATAAGTACTTATATATACTTTAGATATGTATTCTTTTGTCAACAGTCTCAGCTGATTTCATGAAATGAAAAGTTATTCATTTTTATTGTTTCTATATAATATCTGTGTCTCACCGACCTATTTTAGAATAATTGCTTCTTGCTTTTCTCCTCAGTTTTATATGTCTCCACCCCATTACTTATTTTGCACTAGGCTACTATTAAATTTTAAGAAGTTTCCAGAAGGAAAGCTTCTAGCACTGTCAAACAAAGTCAATAACAGTTTCAAATTTTCTTCTTTATCAAATTTTCTTTAGGAACAAAACATTTGATGGAAGAAGTGGAGAAAAATTAGAAACTTACAAATAGAGGGTCCTATAATTTAAAACATTTACATCATTCTGTGAATAAGGGGATGTAATCATAATTGAAATGTATTCAGAAACCTATGAGACTTGTTTCTGTACAAATATCTGTTAGCCTTCCTTAGCTCTAATTACTGTACAGCAATTTAAAATACTTGGGGATAATCTGTCTAGAACATCATAGCCATCCTGAATTGCATCTTTTTATGTTTTGTTGGAACCTTAGGCAGATATTAGCCCATTTACATTTTGTTTAATCCCAAACTGACAAGCCCACAGAACTCCATTGATCTGTCAGTCTCTCTGGTATCTGAGCAAGGTGAGAATGAATGAGCAAGCAGAATGAGTAAGAAATTCCTTTGAAAAGGAGTTATAAGTGAACACAAACCAATAACTCTCCTTCCTGTAGGCTAACAAATAGATCACACTTGCTACGTTCACAAAGCTCTTTTCAACTATCGTAACTTTCTTCCTCAAGCTTTGTTTCACTTGCAAATATTTACAAGACCAAATTTATCAAAGAATTGCTGAACTGAAGCAGTTCTGTCCACCTAATCATTTTGCACAATGTAACTGTATTCTGAAAAGATAGTTTTTCGAAATAAAAGTTTCTCACTAAGACTGAAAATACCATTCACATTTTTAAAAGATGTCCATAAATTGTCCACTTACATAAGTTGCTTTTCAGAACATAAGAGTCAAACTGTATCTTGCTGAGAAGGAAAGGACTTCCAAATCATGCTATTTTAGATTTGAATGTGAAATAAAATATATGTGAAATATTGCTATATTAATGCTTGCCTACTGACCAACAAAACAGAAATCTTGGCAAAGGAACAGCTGGTAACCAGGCAAGGGGTATTATGCAAACCTTGAGCTGGGCATTTTTCCTATCATACAAATGTAGGTTAAAGATGTTACACAATTTATGGTATTTTAAGCTCAGTTCAACCATGGAATACAGGTGGTCCTCAATTTACAACCCTTCATTTTGTTCAAAGTTACAGCAGCACTGAAAAAAGGTTACTTACAAGTATTCCTCACACAATAGTTGAAGCATCCCCAGTCACATAATCGAAATTCAGACACTTGGCATCCAGCATGTGTTTATGAGGGTTGCAGTGTCCTAGGTTCACATGATTGGCAATTATGACCTTCCCAATTGGCTTCCAACAATCAAAGTCAGTGTTGGAAGATGGATTAACTTAACCACATGATTCACTTAATAATTGCAGGGATTCATTTAGCAAAAAGCTTGTAAAATTAGGCACAACTCACTGAAAAACTTAGCAATCAAAATCCTAATTGTGGAAATAAGACAAGGACTGCTTGTCAGGCAAGAAAAACCAGGTTCACTTGGGAAGGTTCTATTTAACTGATTTATTGCTAATGCAAAGTAAGTTCTCAACTAACAGTCCAGACTTGGTTAGAGTTAGATAAGATCAATGGCAATCAAAGGAGATTGGACTTACTTTATTTGTGACTACATAATGATTCTAATCCCTCTTTTTACTCTTTCCCTTGTCTCCAACAGCGTTTGTACATATATATTGAAAAATGTTTTTGTCTTGCTGGACTTCATAAATTGAAAATTAATTGCACATCAATTATTGTGGTGATCTTATAGTTTGGCTCCATCCCTCATAAGACTTACAACTGCATTGCTTTTCATAAATTCTGGCAAATCTTATTAGTTTGTCTTTTATCTACATCTGTTTTATTCTTACATTTTCTCAAACAGTTTTCAAGATTTAACAATATACAGTAATTTTGCTAAATAGGCAAATAAGAACACTAATATATGACATCATGCTTCTACTACAAAACAGAAATATCAGTTTCTAGGATTTTTGACTTCTAAGATGGTATTATGATTGTTAAGTGTGCAATAGTTACTTTACCTGCCCTCATGGGGAAGGACAATTTGATTATACAGTAAAGAAAGAGGGAACAATAGTCTTGTAAAGTTTCCCAGTTGGTCTGCAGTTGAAAGTAGAGCATCCATCTCTTAAACCTAACACATTTAAATTCAACACTTTTGATTTGGAAAAACTCATAATCATATTTTGGGTCCCGATGTCAGCAGTAAACATGTCGCATCTAAACCTGGAACATTAGATGGTAGGAAAGGAATTAGAGTTTCTGTACCACTTCCTATCTTTAAAGGATGTCTGGATTTTTGTAGCCCAAATAAATTTACAAATGTTTGATCTGATGTATGTGCTAGCTTTTCATTTTTTTCAACACCAGTGCTACCTTTAGGCATGTATCATTATATGTCATATACCATACACAGGTTGTCCTGAATATCATATGACGGTTGACAGAATTGTTAACATTTATAACACAAGTGGGAAATCTGCCTTTTCAGACACTGTTGAATTACAGCTCCCAGCAGTTCCATGACCGATAGTGACAGATGTTGGGGACTGAAGTTTAGCAATATTAATGGAACCAAAAGTTCACTA
The DNA here is from genome assembly GCA_017656035.1 of Myanophis thanlyinensis. NCBI lineage: Eukaryota > Metazoa > Chordata > Lepidosauria > Squamata > Homalopsidae > Myanophis > Myanophis thanlyinensis. The sequence goes on from JAEANM010020668.1 coordinate 7,790, forward strand.
TCCTGTAAAAATACACAAGGTATCAAACTTACCTATGATGTGCAGCTAGGAAGATTTTCTGGCATTTGTGTTGATCGTATTAAAGCTCTCTCTCCTTTTTCTTTCGTTCAGGTATGATTTTTCAGAACTAGGTTGCCATCATCTCATTCCTAGGACTGCAAGAGAATGAGTAGCCCGTATTCACCAGATGGCTTTTTCAGTAAGGCTGGACTAGAATTTACAGACTATTTCTATTCTGATCCTTAATGATTACATCAAACTGGCTCTCGTAAAGCTCTTATAGAAAGCTGAAAATTATGTTAGTAGAGCTTACGGCGTTATTCTTAGCATTAATATGAATGAATCCTTACTGAGAAAGAGAACACTGTTGTCAAGAGAAATAATGAATTGGTGAAGAACTGAGTTAAAATGAACACTTTTCAAACCAAACAACTGGCAAGTGGACGTGCCCATTTCTGTACTCGTGATTACCTACATCAGGATATCTCCACCCATAACTTCTTATAAATTCTCCTGTTTCTTGTTGTAACATTCAACTCATTCCCTTCACATTTGTAAGAGTGAAAACCAACCAATATTTCAAAGGGAATTTCTTCCAACACTGGAAATCAGCTTGCCACTAAACATTTACTATGCTGTCTTCAGTCTTTCGCTCCCCCATGAGTTATCCATTCTGTCTGGGTTTTGCCATTCATCTTATGATAACCTCCTTTATTTGCAATATATTTCTTAGTCATTTTAACATCTTTATAAAGCTACCCAAGGCATAGAAAGAAGGGCAGAATGGATTAGCCTATTTATCCATGCATCATGATGCCAGTATAAACGTAAAGAAATTATTGATTAATCTGAAAAGAAATAAAAGTAAATGGATTTCACTTTGTAAGCATTTTTCTTACTGCTTTACCTTCTCCAATAAAAATGAATCCATAGATCAATCCATTAAGTGCTGCCATTTTCTCTCCTCTTGATATTCTTTGTTTGGATTTTCCCAACCAACAATTTGCTTTCCTTTGAGTTTGCACTGAGAGATTAAATTAATAGCACACACGAATTTTAATGCAGGAATTCTAAAATGATCTGCCAATGAATTTAGTTAATGGAGGGAGAGGGGATCCCTGGTGTTCTCACCAAGGACTCTCTACATCAATCCTGAGCTATTCAGGGGTTCTCTTCTATTGGTCACTTAATTGGATAAATATATGGATACTTATTAAACTCCTAGGTAGTTTGAAATTTCTCAGGAGAGATGATGACTGAACTATCTTGGACAACTTAATACTTTGCTTGTAACCATACTGGCTCAGTTAATGTAATTAATTAATTAATAACATAATATGAGAACTATTTTTTCTATTGTTCTGATGGTAAAAAGTGATCTGGGCTCTTTGTCAGGAAATAAAGAGAACAATAAATAGAAGTAAATAATTGTTATAGCCTCCTTTTTAAATGCCTAGCTCACCCGAACTCTGTTGCACTTAGAGTGTTCAATATAACAATTTTAAACAATGGAATCCAAACACAAACGGAAATACACATTTCACTGCATTTTGTACTATGTATGTCTGTGCATGTGATGAATAAAATTTGATTTGATTTGATTGATCTGGAAGAAATAAGAACAAAATATCACCAAAAACATTCCATCACATGAGCCCTGGAGAAAGAACCTGATTTTAATAGTTCATTCAAATAAAATCAGAATGGGGTACATATGAATCTTTTGCTATGGGATATCATTACAGAGAAAAGTACTACAAAGAGAAACTCTTTGTAATAGTATACATTGGATAGAAATAATGTCATGAAAGGCTTTAGAGGTGAAAGTTAGTACCTTTAATTGCATCTAGAAGTCTACTGGTAACCGGTACAGCTCATATACATAAGGGTTGCATGGACATTCCATAGTAATGACCAATGCTGCACATTCTGGGCCAGGTGAAACTTCTGAATGGTTTTCAATGGTAGGTGACACAGAGTGCATTGCAGTAATCTACATACAACTTGATCGACATGAAACTGTCTTAAGTCCTGGCCCAAGGTTGGATACAACTGGTTCACCAGATAAATATGTGTGAAGGTCTTCCTGGCCACAGTTACATCTGCTTGAGCTGGAACAGTGTGTACAAGGGACAATGGAACAATACTTTGATAGTGTCACCTAGTCTGCCTGGGCTTGAGATGCACCTTTTGCCTAGGTGACAATTCATGCATATCAAGATCAATTTCCTTACTCCCTACTCTCACCAAGCATTAAGCAATAGCATCCAGAGTCCAGGATCAGTAAGGATTTGATCATAGGCTATGGGACTAACTACTGATGTTGGCATATATCAAACATTGGCCTGCCGTCTTTGCAAATGACCTACCTCAGTCAGTTTTCAATCATACCCACCTCTGCATGCTTATTCTTTCCTCTTTCCCAATTCCTTCTTCCCACCCAGTATGCTCTAAGAATATCCACTCACTCCCATCCAATCCCTCAGACCAACTACAATAGTTGCTCCTATACCACACATTTAGCAGTTTGAGGGATAAAATAATGCCATGAGGTTACTAACCACCATTGATTCCCACTCATTATTCATTTGTTTCCAACCACCACCTCACCACCCCCATTTCCTGATCCACCACAGGACATTGCAGGAGACTGTAAACCACAAGAAGCATGGTTCACCTTAGATACTTCCAGTATGTAGCAGCAAGATGATAGAAACTAAGCTAAAACTCCTATTCTTCTATTGGCATTGGGGCTCATGTCAACAACTATCCTTTGATATTCTCCTGCTCTTGCCATCTCAGGGATCTAATATTTAAAGGTTTGGAATATGTGCATTAGATCAATGTGCATTAAAAGGTGACCCTCTCTCTCCTTTAGCACAAATAAAATGGCATTTTCTTCATTTATCAGTGCCTCTATTTAGAATGTGGAATAAGGCCAAAGCTAGTTTTAGAGAAACTGATTCTTTAGGTATGCAAGCCATAAACTACAGATAGATTTAAAGTGTCCCAAAATTGGATGCAATTGGCTGTCATAGACTATTAGATGACTCTTGAAGCAAACCTTTTTTGTTCTAATTTATCATGTGCACAGATGGATTCTTAGACTATTGTTGAACTTGGAGCTGACAAATTGAACTTTTTAATGCCTTCAGACTCACCAGGTTTTTGTCTGTGATATATCTGGTTATGATAATAAGTAAAATTTGGAAAGATTCTATGTATTATCTTCATACAAAGGGCTTGTCTTCCATTAGACTTTTGTTAAGTTCACAAAAGGAACAGAATAAGATGCTATCAAAAAGTACTGAAATATATTAAAGCATAATGTTGAAATGTTCATTATTGCTGCAGCTAAAAAGAAATGCTTCCAGCCATATCCCAGCTAGATTCCTTTTCCTGCTGATAAAGGTATGAATCACAAGTCTGAATCACAAGAAATGGCAAAGCAGAATAACTTGTGAATAAAATTGCCAGCTGTATATTTTATAGAAAACTAATACCATATTTCAGGAGGAAGTCTTCAGTGAAAGAAATAACTCATTGATAAGAAAATTCCTGTGCATATTCATGGTGTAAATCAACCATACCAGAGCTAAAAGCATTCAAGAGATGATATTAATCAAGTTGATTTTCATTGATTTTGCTACATGGATAAACATTTCTTGGTGAGGGCAGGAAAGGGCATTGTATTTTCTTTCATCAAATGAAGACATTTGATGGAAAATGGTTAAAGAATCTAATAAATTAATGGAAGTAGATTCATATGTTTATACCAATATGGAAACAACTCTGTTGGTCAAGTCCATACCAATTCAGAAATGCATTAATAATGTCTTTCTTACTGGAATTCTTAGCACCATAAATCAAGTGAGTTTTTCAGACATATTAGTGTCATTCAAAGATCGGTCTTTTTTTCTGTCTTCAATGTACTTGAATGCTTTGATTCTAAATTATCCATGTTGATGGGGAAAATCCTGATGGACAACATCACAACCTGGTTTGGGAATAGCACCATGTAAAACAGACACGCACTACAGAGAGTGATATGCTCAGCTGAGCGCATCATCCACATCAAACTCCCTGAGCTGCATTCCATCTACAACAAACGCTGCCGAACCAAAGCTAAGAAGATAGTGATGGACCCCAGCCATCCCAATAACAGACTGTTTACCATAATGCGGTCAGGAAAGCGTTTTCACTCCCTGAAGGCAAACACAGAAAGAATGAGGAAAAGCTTCTTTCCACAAGCAA
>JAEANM010020669.1:0-12043 GCA_017656035.1 Myanophis thanlyinensis
GGCCCCTTTTATTCTTCCACTCAGTCACATGGATCTATGAATGACGGGTAATCTTCCCAATCAATGGATTGACTCTTTACTTGACGAGAATGAAGGTATCACGTAAGTACAAATGCCTCCTTCAGAGCTGAAGAAGCTCCTTGGATAAGAAACAAAACATCTTCAAAGAAAAACAAGAAAGTCCAGTTGCCTCTTGAAAAAGCATCTTTGGGACAACCATGACCTGAATGACTGAGAATATCCATAGTCATTCCCAAGAACTCTAAGAATTTGTTGTCAAATAAGACAATACTAGCAGAAAGTATAGGACAGATTAGTGTTTTTCAGCCTTGACAACTATAAAATATGTGGGCTTCAGCTCCCAGAATTCCCCAGTCAGGTTTGAAATCCACCTATTTCAAGATTGCCAAGATTGAGAACCAGAGTAATATGTTCAAGAGTGAACATACTTCCACCAAAGTATGAAAATACTTCTTTTAATGTGCTGTGGCAGGAACAATCTGATTGACTAGGATTAGCAATTCAAAGGCTGCAATTGGTCTTTGGAAACTATTTTGTGGTCCACAGAATGCCCTGAAGATCTTGCCACCAAAAATTGGAAGCTGTTCCTAATAAACAGAGATGAAATTTTCTGATAAATTCAGCAGAAGCCACAACATTATTTTCAGCAAAAAAACCAAAACAAAAAACTGAAAACAAACTCTGTAAACCACAGGATAGGCTTAATGCATCTAAAATGCAAAATAATCCATGCAAATGAACCATTCTGAAATGCCAACAATGGCATTTGCACAATGTTACTACCCTCTCCTGAATGACTTTTGGCCAGGTTGAAAAAATGCTACCTGCCAAAAAGTGTGATTGCGCACCCCTGAGAAAACAGATTCCCTGTGGTAGAAAGACAGACCGGTAATTACTCAATTCCTCTCTGAACATTTCTCATTTTCCATAGCTTGCTATCTTCCATATATGGTACAAATATTGGAGAGATGTATTGCTTACCTTTCCAGAGCTATTTGAATTAGATTGATTGCAGATTCAGTATGTTGACCACTTCACCTTAAAAGGACACCAATTTCCACTCTGGATCCACCTGAATCTAGTACATGGTGTATGTGTGTGTGTGTGTGTGTGTATGTTTGTTTGTGTGAGTGAGCTTGAGACACATTTATCACACCAGTTTAGGGCAATTCCTATAAAATAGATCAAAGTCCAGTGAGTAATAGATGCTTAAAATGCTTAAAATGCTTAAAAAACTTGTTCTGAGCAAGGAACAGAATCTTGAATTAAACATTGGAGAGGTTTAATGAAGGGATGAGTAGAACATTCTGGAATTTCCTATAATCATTTACCATGCTCAGAGCTGGTCATTCAAAGAAGCAATATAGGCTGACCCATGAAGCTATTTCAATACACCTAACTGTTGACTTCAAACCGATATCTGTAATATATTTTTTCTTGGTTATGGATATTCTTGTGCACAGCTAATATTAAGAAACTCAAGAAACAATCTTACTGTCTAGAAGCTGCTGGACTAGCAGAAAAAATAGGTTTTTTTTCCTTTAAGTTCCTTATGCTTTTTGTAAACATGTTCTTTTTCACCTTTTTATAAGTATAAATGCCTAACAAATTCACATTTCAAGGCAAATAAAGGTTGTCTATGTATCATCGAAAAATACTCAAAATGTGAAGCTGTTTTCAGATGAAGCCCAGCACTATCAATAGAAAGGAACTTGCTGATGAAGCTGATAACTTTCCAGCCCTGTAGGGTGCCCAAAGCTCAAAAACTCCTACTGTTTTGATCTAGTTACCATGAAGCAGAGAAAGGAAAGCAGTCGTGTACCAAGGAAAACATATCTATATTCCATGTGTAAACTAAAAAACAAAACAAAACACCACTTCCTCTTTCTTCTCTTTTCCAAGTGCCAAAATATATTCATGTCACCCCCAAACTTTACTCTCAAACTGGAAAAATCACAGAACAATTCAGTTTAAGCAAGCAAGAACAGTTTTGTTCTACATTTGTTTCTAAATGTGAGTCTGTTGGAATCATATGAAGTATTAGTAACATTTTATAATGCCTTGGTAAGATCATACTTGGAATACTGTACCCAGTTTTGATCAGCACAAAATAAAAAATATGTTGAGATTCTAGAAAGTGTGCAGAAAAGAGCAACAAAGATGATTAGGGAACTGGAGGCTAAAACATATGAAGAACAGTTGCAAGAATTCGATGTCTAGTTTAATGAAAAGGACTGTAACTAACAGAATAAATATCAGAATAACAAAGTTAGAAGGGACCTTGGAGGTCTTCTAATCCAACCCCCTGCTCAAGTAGGAGACCCTATACCATTTCAGGCAAATGACTATCCAGCCTCTTCTTAAAAGCTTCCAGTTTTTAAGCACTCACAACTTCAGAAGGCAAGCCATTCCACTGGTTAATTGGTCTTGCTATTTCCATCAAATTGTTCTCAAAGTTTCCCTTCATTACTTCTTGTCTTGCTTTCTGGTGTGTTGGAAAAATTGGTTGACCAATTCTTCTTTGTGGCAGCCTGTCAGATATTAGAACACTGCTATCATGTCACCCCTAATCCTTATATTCATTAAATCCCTGCAACCATTCTTCATATGTTTTATCTTCTAGTCTCCTAATTATCTTTGGTGTTCTTCTCTGCACTCTTTCCAGAGGCTCAACATCTTTTTTATATTGTGGAAAACTGGATACAGTATCTTCTTAGCAAGGCATTATAAAATGGTACTCACACTTCACATGATCTTGATTCTGTCCCTCTTTTAATGCAGCCTAGGATTGCATTTGCTCTTTTGGTGGCTTCAGCATACTGCTGGCTCACATTTAAGTGATTGTCCAACTACTAGTACTCCAAGATCTCTCTCACAGTTACTGCTATTGAGCCAAGTTTCACCTAATTTGTACCAGTACATTTAGTTCTTCTTACCTAAGTGTAAAATCTTACTTTTCTCACCATTGAATTACATTTTGTTAGATAGGGGCCGGGTTTCAAGTCTGTCAAGATCTATCTGGATCTTAAGCCTATCCTCTGGATGTTGGCTACTCCTGCCAGCTTGGTGTTGCCTGAAAATATGATGAGTTTCCCTTCTATTCCCTCATCTAAATCATTTATGGGTACTGGGCCTAAAACAGAACCTTGGGGGTCTCCATTGCTTAGGTCTCTTCATCTAGATTCAGGAACTGCATGGAATAAGATTTGTTTGGTATGATCTGTTTTTGACAAACTCTTGTTGGTTTCTGGTTATAAATTTCCTTGCTTCTATGTCAGGGATGTCAAACTCTATTTCATTGAGAGCCGCATCAGGGTAGTGTTTGACCTTCGGGGGCCAGAATGTGCCAGGATGGGAATGGCCAAGGTGGGCATGGGTGGGCATGGCCAGCTCAATGTCACTTGTTTTGGAGGCGCCTGTGGTGACCTGAGCACTTTGCCAGTGAAAATGGGCTCCTGTGTTCTGTTTTCAGCTGTTACTACCTCCTGCAACTGCAGCTTGGTGGAAGCACCATGGGCTGGTCTTTTGGTGTTTCCAGGGTGGTCCTGTGGGCCAGATCTAAGTACTCCATGAGCCAGATCCGGCCTTCAGGCCTTGAGTTTGACACCCCTGTTCTAGGTGTTCACAGATCTATTTCTTGATTATCTTTTCCAAAATCTTCCCAGTTATTGATGTCAGGCTGATTGATATGTAGTTTCCTGGATCTGTTTTTTTTGTTTTTTGAAGATGGAAACCATATCAACTCTCTTATTCTTTTCTAGTAATTTCCCAGCACTTCAGGACTATTGGTGACATGATAGCAGTGTTCCAATATCTAAGGGGATGCCACAAAGAGGAGCCTATTATCCAAAACATCTGAAGGCAGAACAAGAAGCAATGAATAGAAATTAATCAAGGAGAGAAGCAACCTAGGACTGAGGAGAAATTTCCTGTCAGTTAGAATATTTAGACAGAGAGGAAGGAAAGAGACAGAGAGGGTATGTCATGTGACTGGATGAGAGTGAGTGACATGGAGTTGGCCTCAGCCACCCAGGTTTTGTGGTTCTCGGTGTTTTCTTTTTCCTGTGGGAAATGGGTCCAAATGGCTCTTTTAGTGTTTAAGGTTGCAGACCCCTGGACTAGAAGATCCAATCCAAGTCTGTTATTATGAATCTCAACTTCCTTCTGATGAATGATAGATCAACTGGAATAAGAAGGCTGTGGAAGAGCAAGCTCCCATGAAAAATTTGTCCCCTCTCATTTGAGTTTTTCCTCCCGCATCAACATCGCAGAATTGCAAATAGCATTGCAACCTTGAGGTAGGTGTCAGAAGGGGAAGTATGTTTGGGAGCTCTGCAGTCAGCAGCAAGCTGAGTACAGTTGCCAAACAGCAGATATTTTTCACAAGGAATGACTGGTACAAAAGAGAGGAAAGGAAGTATAGATGCCCTGCAAAACAAAACATCATATTTAAAAGGTGCATGAGTTCTACATGCTGGCCATTATTAGAAAAAGGCATCTCAGAGACAGAGAGAAACTTAAGTCAAAAGCTTAAAAATGAAATGTTGATACATACTAGCAGTAGAGCATAATATATTTATTTATTTACAACATTTATACAGCCTCCCATCTTATAACTCTCTCTGGTGGCTCAATATAGCTAATAATAATAATAAATAATATATTGTAATATTAATTATCCTAGTAATAGTAGTAATATCAATAAAATAGAATATAGCAAGTATTTACATATCACATGTTTGTTTTTACAAAATAAAGCATCTCCCCAAGCCTTATAGTGAGAGCTAAAAAACTCACCTCTCCAAGGACTAGTTTTGTTTCTTTCTTTCTTGAGTTGGATCAGTCTAATCGGGTTCAGTTTAAGAAAACAACTCTTGACAATGGCATGAAGTTTGCACGTAATAATTTTCTTTTTTTACAGGATTCTGTAGGCAATGTGCAATTCCTCTAGGACCCTAGATAGGGAAACAGCATTGAAAGCCCTCCTGTTCAATTTATATAAACCTGAAATTGGTGACATTTAAAATATATTTTCTTTTCTTTCAGAAGTAAACTTGGAAGATACAGACAGTACTAGGCTCTATTTTCTTCCATGAGATGTTGAAAGAGTCTAGTTTAATTACTAGATGTCTTTATGGTCTCTTTAAACTGATAAGAATATCAGAACATATCCATTGCTTCATGCAACTAAATGTTCATGATCAAATCAGTAAATACAGTAGCTATAGGAGCTCAAACTGATGGCATAGCAATTCTGTCCTTTTATCTCCAGTCCATTTGCCAGAAGCCGATAAGCTGATTCAGCCATTGTCCTGGTCTCCCTACTGATGGAAGGCTGATTCCAAGATTCTATTAATAGCAAAAGATTTTTAGGCCACAAATGAGAACAAAGTAAGAATGCAACTGTTGTTAACAACTGGGAATGAAAAATGGAAGGCAGGAAATCTGTAACACAGGAAAAGATGGAGAAAATAAATGCTATCTTGGACTAGGAACAGCCATTGCTATTTTAATTATCAGCAAGGCAACTGATCAGATTTTTCTAAAATGGAGTTTGCTTATAATGAATCCATCCATGCTGTACTCAAGACTTCTACCTTGAGGCCATCACTGGGTATTCTTCTCACTGCCCTCTCAGTTTTTTTCATATTGCCTCTCTAATCTTCCTGTTCAGTCAGAGTTTGCAGCAGCAATCACATTCAGAAGCATATACAAGTAACTGATTTAGCAGGATTCAATAACTTCTCTTTATATATAACATGAAATGAGTATACAGTATCAAAAACAGGTTTTTCCAATGTGGTAACAAGATCAAGCAAACACAAACAGAGGAGAGGAGTTTCAGTTTTAGTTCAAAGCTCAGCACAGACTACTTTCAGAGCAGCAGAGCAGACTTAGCCACACCCAGGCTCCTTGCTATGTCAAATACTGTTTCAGTTTCAAAACAGCCTTCATTGGCTGACTTAGTTTCCATGTCTCTTCATTGGCTGACCTTATTACTATGTCTCTTTCAGTCTATGAACCAAATACACTAACATTCAGGTATATTCAATGTTTTCTTGAATAACAACTAGACCATTCTGTTTGAAATGTGTTTGAATATTAGTAGCTTGGGTTGGTAGTTAGGCTGTTGGTTTGAGCTCCAAGTTTGGCAATTTGGTTGCAAAGATTTCATCACCATTTGAGAAGACATCATCAGTGTGTTTTGAGTTGTGCTTGTCTGTCAGAACACACATATTTAAATACCTTTTGTGAGATGCAAAGTAGTCTGTTAATTTGTTCAGATTTTTTGAGACATGATCTGATTTCAGACTGTTTGATTGGCTGTTGTTGCCAAGTTAAGTACCATCTGTGTGATGCAGATTAGGATTAGAGTTGTTCATCTGGGTGCTTCTGAATCATGGTCTGGTTTCAGCTTGTTTGATAGTTTGAAGGCTGGCTGTTACTGAGATGTGGTCTGATTTCATGTGAGCTGATGGGTTATACTTTTGTTGCTGCGTAGTAGAGTGCCTATTTGTTCATTTTAAATGCTACCTTTGGGATCACGATTGATGCAGTTCTTTCATTTTTGGTGACTGGTAGACTGGATTGATGTCAATGTGCCTGTTTATTAACTTATTGGTGGAAAACCCGGCTTCAAGCAATTCTTTTTCTTTCCTTGGGTTATAACTGTAGTCCCGGTTAGGTCAAATTTGTGACCTTCTGAAAAATTGACATCAACAAGTATGAAAAATTAAAAGCAAGAGGTCCACTACACAAAATAAATTATGAGGAGAAAGGGCTGCATTGGAATGAGGATTAAGGATTTGGATTACTGTTGGAAGAGATAGAAGTTTCAAATTAGCCTCTGCTGCTTAGAAACTTAGAACCATGCATAATGGCTATAATTTTTGAGTAACAAAGATTTGATTCCTATCAAATCTTTGTTACTCAAAAATTATAGCCATTATGCATGGTTCTAAGAATTCACATCCCTAGGAAGCTTCAGTCAAGCATGTGCCTTCCTTGAGGAACCTGACAGCTGGAAGCCCCAAAATGTAGGATTATACTTCCTGATGAATGGAAAAAGAAAACAGTTTCTTTCTGCACGATTTCCTGAGGTTTCAAGCAGTACAACAATTGTAGCCATTTTTCTAATCTGTGTTTGAATAATTAGGCTAATTGATTTGTTCTACAGCAGCCTGATCACATGGATACTTCCAAAGAACTATACTTATAAGAAATACAAATTATTGTATTGCTCCTGCTTCTCTAGAAGTATCCAATAACATATAGAGAGATCCACCTAGCTTTCCCTATGTTAGGCATTCTTTATGTATGTATGTATGTTTCAGCTTTCAAAATTCTTCAGCCATTTTGGCTATTACTGTGAGTTCTGATAATTGAGTCCCATATATGGAGGGAGGCATTCAAGTCAGGAAGGCAACAAATATTGGAATAGGGGAGAAATGTATATGATATGAAAAGTTTGCATAACACATAACATATTTGTTAGCACATAACAAAAATACAGGCCTATATTCCATTATCAACTAAGATGGATATTAATTGTTTCCTTCAGAAGTTTTATCCTATTAATTTTTGTCTATTTCCTTTCCTTTTCACAAAATCAGCAGGGAAAGACATACACAAATCTGTAAAGTACTTAAAAAACAACTACACACAAGTTTCTATATCTATATTCAAAGGAAAGTATTCTTTAGTTCAATAGAGCTTACCCCCAGTTATATGATTGCAGTGGCCTAGTGATTAAGATGCTGGGCTTGTTGACTGGAGATTTGGTAGTTCGAGACTCAAGTACCGTGTGATGGATGAGCTCCATTCTTGGCCCAGCTCCTACTAACCTAGTAGTTTGAAAGCACACAAATGCAAATAGATAAATAGGTGACACTTAAGGTAACAGTGTTCCGTGCCCCTCGGCCTATAATCTTGCTAGCCACATGACCACATTAAAGCATCCTCAGACAATGCTTATAAGCACTGCTCCCTAGAGTCAGACACAACTAAATGGGGCAAACTTTTACTTTACCTTTGTATGATTGTAGCCTTTGAGTTCAGATCTATGCATACGTAATCAGAAGGATTTACTTCCTAGTAGATATGCATAAGATTATTTTGTTATTTAAAAAACGTGCAAATACAATTTTAAAAAGGGAGTTCCAGATATTTATTCAATCTCTCATCAGGACAGAATAGCAGACCATTAATATTACTTGAACATGATCTTACAATGATTTTGGTATTGTCCCTTGTCTTCAACTCCAAGCTATTACAAGAAGAAAATTATAGGCATATCATAAGGGAAAAAATAAAAATATTATACCTGTTCATTTCAGTGATTCAAAGTTGAATTCAGAATTGATGTCTACAAGAAGGTCATTCAAAATCATCTTGATTTTATGCCCATTCTAAAAAGATCAGTAGATAGTTGTAACCCCTTTCTCTCATTATATGTGTATACATTTGTTGTCTGATCTCTGATTTTAGAAACCAACCAAAGCAACTATAACCAGTAAGACTTACCAAAATCTGATTTTTTTTCTTTCACTGGCTTTGGGGAATGTTCATAGTTCTGAAGAAAAGACAATGGGAGTTCTACAACAGAATAAGTCACAGAAGCCAATGAGAGGTGTTACAGATAATGGCAATAATTTTCCATTAACTGCAGAGACCACCTAATAGAAAAGCTCATTACATTAATGATGCTGTAAACAAATAATTGTTCTCTCTGGCAATTTTGTGGGATTCATTAGTTCTATGCCTTTTGACCTCACCCTGTGGGTTGCCTACCCTCTAGGTCATTATCCTGAAATAGGACATATTTTAATTAGTCCATTACGTTTGTTAGTGTTTCATCCTTTATTTCTTGATTAAATGAGAAATAATGAATGTTGGCTTTTATTTTTATAGGACTGTGGCTTTCATTTTTATGGGACGTTTACCATTTCAGGTGGTAAGGGAAAGCATTCTAGGAAACGTCAGATGTACTTTTAATGGTACAGTATTGTATAGAAATACATTTTAAAAACTGTTTAATATGCAGGAACCCTGCACCTTCCACACCACTGCTTCTGCTACAAAATTATTTTAAAAAGCAAAAATTCTTTGTAGGGTTTAATGTTTGAAATGAATCACAAATGCATATTTACAGGATTCAATAGAAGCAAAAAGGAAGAAAATTTCTAGATGAGAATGGTAGGATTTTGAATTGAAAGAAGGTCAGTTAGTTTCTCATTTTCTATTTTATCTTACCACACTGAAATGTGATAGGGATGAAATACCCTATCTTGTGAAAAAGAATAATGCTCCTGGCACATATACTTCTGAATAGGGAACTGATCAAGCCCTGCGAAATACGGAAATGAACAAGTCCATTTCTCTTTTGCTATTTATTCTGGTTCTTGAAGTTTTGAATAAGACATAAGGCAAGAAAATTGCTAGAGTGAAAGTTAAAAAAGAAGTTTATAAACTAAGAAATTAAGATGGGGAAATTACAGTTGCCATTGTTGGAAATAATTTCTGTGGTAAAAATGAATGTGCTACTTTGAAGGTCCTTATACCTGTTTTTAAAAACTGCTTCACTATTTAAACAATGGCAAAAAGATATACCCAGATTTATGTGTCAGATGAAAAAAAAATGGGTTAAATATAAGATCCTCCAAGATGCCAAAAAAAAAAAAGGAGAGAGAGAGAGAGAGAGAGAGAGAGAGAGATTGCTGTTTGGTTGGATGAAGGGATGATTGTTGATGATGGGATGCTGTTAAGAAATAAGACACTTTTAGATTTAGATGGTCTCAGGTCGGGGTGGCATGGTTACTCGTAATATGATAAAGTACAGCAAATGTAGATTTTAAAAGTCTTTATATTAGGAATACCATACTATAACTATAGAATAGAAATAAACCCAGGCTATTCATAAAAATGCCTTTGTTGGCCTCAGCTCAAGAAACATTTTATAGAAAAGACAAATGGTTAACATATAAAGAGCTTCTAATGCAGGAAAATGGGGAGTTTAAGATGAAATCAAGAGAGCAATTGACTACAGAGGAATTGATTTTCAATGGTTCTCAAATGCACATCTGAGAGAAAATTTTAATATAGATAAAAATACCAGTAATAAAATGTGATAAAATGGAATTAAAAATGAATTATGTATAAATGGGAACACGTGATTACTAAAATACATCCACTTTTGAAAAAAAAATGCAATAGAGGAAGAGCAAGTTAAATAATGTATGTTAAATGGCTCCATGTTTTCTCACTAGCATGGGTGGTGGAAAAAAAAACCAAGATGGTGGCCACAATGGTGAGATCAAAGACTATCCAGTTTTTTATGTGCATTGTCACCTTGACTTTTTTTTACTGTGACACTCTTTTTGTTATATTTTGTGCAACTTCTATTCTGACCACATTTTATCTGTTTTCCTTTGCTTTTGTGAATAAGATTCTTTATCTTTACACTTTTAAAATTAGTAACTGACTCTTCTCAGTGGAATTTATTCCCAGATAAACATGTAGATGATTGTAAGCCAATCTGTTATTCATTAACTGTCCTATATTTAAAATATTTCTTTCTATATATTTCATTTAATTCAGTACAATATATGTTTTATATTAATTCTCACATAGTTTCATATACACTCCTTTCTAAATATAGAAACAAGTATTTAGAAATATAAGGGAAAATATCATCAATGTTTTTATATTACATTTACATAAATACTTCAGGATGCAATGTCAGAAACTCAAACTAACATTAGATGTATTGTTGTTGTTAGTCGCAAAGTTGTGTCCAACATATCGCAACCCCATGGACAATGTTCCTCTGGGCCTTCCTGTCCTCTACCATCCTCCAGAGTCCATTTAAGCTCTCACCAACTGGTTCAGTAACTCCATCTAGCCACCTCATTCTCTGCTGGCCCCTTCTTCCTTTGCCCTCAATCGTTCCCAGCATTAGGGTCTTCCCCAGTGAGTCTTTCCTTCTCATTAGGTGACCAAAGTATTTGAGTTTCACCTTCAGAATCTGGCCTTCTCCAGAGCGGTCAGGGTTGATCTCCTCTAGGACTGACTGGTTTGATTACCTTGCAATCCAAGGGACTCTCAGGAGTCTTCTCTAGCACCATAGTTCAAAGGCCTCAATTCTTTGGTGTTCAGCCATCCTTATGGTCCAACATTCATAGCCCTATATTGAAACTGGGAAAACCATAGCCTTGACTATACACACTTTTGTTGGTAGGGCTATGTCTCTGCTTTTTAGTATGCTGTCTAGCTTTGCCGTGGCTTTCCTTCCCAGGAGCAAGTGACTTTTAATTTCTTGGCTGTATTTCCCATCTGTGGTGATTTTAGAGCCCAGGAAAATAAAGACTGTCACTACCTCCATTTCTTCCCCATCTATTTGCCATGAATTGAGAGGGCAAGGTGCCATGATCTTAGTTTTCTTAATGTTGAGTTTCAAACATTCGAAGTACTTGAATACAATACAAAGACATTGATGAAACTTTTTTTAAACTACATATCTGCAAACCCTATGCTTATGTTTATATGAAAGAGGTTTCTTCCATCAAGAGAACAAATGCCACTAACAAAATAACACCTTTTTCTCTCATTGCTCTCTCCCATATTTTTCCTATCTGGTTCAGAAATTGTATTTCAGAATTTAGCTTATAAAACAAATTTGGAGCATATGGAGGAAACTCCAGGGGACCTGAGAAAGGGAAATGTTAATTCTATGAGAAGCTCACTAACAGAATAGTGACTAGATTAGAAAGTATTTACAGTTTTCTCTAACCATCATCTCATCTCCTATTAGCTATTATGTCAACGTAGATTCTCAAATAATGAAAGAAAAGTGGCAATCTGCAGCCCTAAAATAATATGCTTATCTTGTTAATTTATTTTAAGCATAATTTCTTTAATTTCTACAGAAATTAAAATAATAAAAAAAGAAATTAGGAGAAGGAAGATGCAAAAAAAAAAGAAAGAAAATAATCACTTCCAACTTTCTTCCGTGTATGTATGTATG
>JAEANM010020670.1:0-11155 GCA_017656035.1 Myanophis thanlyinensis
AAATAAATAAATAAATAAATAAATAAATAAAGCGACACCCTAGCCCTTATTTTCTTCCTCTATTCAAATTCCCTGATTTCATGAATTAAGTGCTAGCCAACCCATGAGGCAAAGAGGGAAGTCACAATACCCACAAGTACCAAGTCTGTAATACAAGTCCAGGGTTCCAGAAACCAAAGCATGATCCAAGAGTCTAAAGTCAGAGAGCCAAGTCCAAAGCCCACAAAGGGTCCAAAATTCAGAGCCAAAGTTCACAAGACAGCATTCATAAAATCCGGGAAGGTACATATCAAAACAAACAGATGTTCCCGACAAACACACCTTCCCCCAGCATCCAGCTAAATCACCCTATCCCAGGTATTCCTTGTTAAAAGGGGCAAGGTTTCTTTCTCATGAGCAATCTCACAAACTTCCTCTGTGCCTTTCTCCACTCTGCTCTTCACACTCATGGATCAGGCAGGGGAGACAACTGTTCTTCATCAGAGGTGATCTGCAGCCTGTCATCGCCACTGGACTTCTGCAGCTGATCATCTCCAGCAGGCAGCTCTTCACCCAGTTGGCTGCCTCTCTGAATGCTGGACGGGTCATGACCTCATTGTCCCTGGCCACTCCAGGGGAGGTGTGCCATCCACCTTGGATGCTCCCAGGCCCAACTCCTCCTCATCCTCTGAACTGGGGTCCAACCTAGTTCTAACCCATCACAGTAATGAAACATCTACAAGAAAGCCACCAAGCTCAGAAATCACCAAGGACCCCTCAGAAAATAAAGTATCTAGGTATGCATTGCTGACTTTGGTCCCTTCATATGTTCCAGATGAATGGGACATGGAAGAGGTGGTATGGGTCAAAGGCTACCATTTCACAAGGCAAAGGCCTTTTCTTTCAAATAAAATGAAATGGAAGATTTAGAAAAATCTATAAATGCTTACTGACTTTGCTCAGCTATGACTTTATAGCTTTATTTGGGGACTTAAACAAAACTCAGTACAATCCTCTATTATAGTCCTTGGAAAAATGCATCCATAAATTTGCAAAATATTCTGCTTAGATATCATAGACAAATATTTTTTTATAATATGTTCACAACATCCATTAAGGACCCAGAAAACAATCCCTATAGAGATAGACCAAAATAGGCTGAGTAGCCAACCTTTATCTATAGGAGTTATACCCATAATTCTCAGGCAGTTTTAAAATACGACAGGATCCCTGCTAATAAATTAGCCTAAGAGAATTTTTGCACCCATGTTGTCAAAATAATATGGGTTTTCAATCTAATCTGATGCACTAATATTTTAAAATTAGCATCTACATTTCATGTGACGTTACAATTAATATCTATTTATTCTGCTCAATTTATCAGCTTCACACCAGCTCCTAATAGAAGTTAGTAATTCATGCATAATAGATGAACAATGATTCTTTCCAGGATTATAATTTATCTACCATTTGTTTTCTAATAAGGTAATTAGTTGCCATAATTGTAGAAGAATTATATAGACTGCTTAGTAGCTTTTCTACATGCCAAGCAAAAGAAAAGCTTGGCTGGAGTTTTCTGAAATACTTCAGTCATTTAAACACACATGCAGCAACCTAAGTGTGGCTGTATTATTTTAACCATCTCCTTCATTTGAACATAGATGAATAGAAAGTGCTGGTAGTTGATGTTCAAAGGGATGATGGGTGGGGTTTAGTCTTGAGGCTCCCATTGATCTTAATGGATGTTTCTTGGCACTGACAGAAATCTCCTGCACCACTTTGAACAATTTTCTTTCCATCAAGTAGACTGCCATTAACCTTTGGGAGAGCAAAAGCATGGAATGTTGAAAGACATCTATCATTCCGCTGAGACTATCTATGGAATGAATGAAAACTACTGAGGGAAGAGGATCATCTCAGCAGAATGTCTTTCTTTTTGGGTTGATTGTTTGCCAGGATGACTAAGCCCCTAGGTAAAGATGTGATTTTGAATGAGAAGGTACATTATAGTACCCATTACCGGATATCTGTAGACCGTGTTTAACAAATATCCTTTTTGCTAACCCATTCTGGACCAGAATGGTAGCCTGATAGCTTCACTGGATTAAATCTACCTTAAATGGAAGCAACTTGAACTATCTGGTGAAATAATATGAACGGCTTATATTTTGTTGACTTTTTTGATGTATTTAGTCCTTGATCAGTACCAAATGATGGGTTAATACTTTATAGCAAGTGACCTAATCTTGTGTTATAATAAGCAACATCTTTCCTTTTATCTTTAAATAGTAATTATGTTGGAAATGAATGTTATGAAAAGAAGGGTTAACTCCTCTTGATAACAGAATGATAAAAGTAAGCTAAGGCACACTGTAACTTTTGGCACATGTACTTTAAATGCTATATAAATAAAAACAAAGCTTTTGTGTAAGGAAATATACCAGCAGAAGCCAATGTTTTAGAGAAGATTCATTGAGTGTTGTCTCCTTGAGATTTTGACCTCCATGTAAATATAAACTTCATTCCTTGTTCCTGCCTCTTTTTTCTTTCCTATGACAAGTTCAAGTACTGAGTGAACCAACAATATAGAACAGTGAAGTTGAATAATGAACTAGAACATCACCAAGGCAAAAAAAAAAACCCAGACTTTTAATTGCTTTAACTTCAGTTCTGCTAATAAAGGATTTTCAAGGTGATTGTGTATTGAGAGGTTTCACCATGCCCTAAATTTTGAGTAATGCACTAAATAGAGTTGTAATAGCTCTGACTGTTCATTCTGCTGTGACCTTGCTAACATTGCTATTGATGATCTTGGGCTCTGCTTACTTAACCCCTTGACACCATGGAGAAGAAGACTCACCCAAAGGTATTATCTTCTCATGGTTTCACAGAGCTGAAAGGGGGGAAATAATTTATTTCAACTCCCTATTCAGTCTCTTCACAAAGCATCTTATGGACCATAGCAGAAGGACTCATGTACCACAGCAAGCCAGAGTGCCACAATAAACAGCCTGCAGTTCAATTTACACCAGATTAAGCCAGCCAACCAATTAGCCAGCCAATTATGTAAGAAAAGATAGGCATGTAAACAAATTCTAATTTAAACCTTGGAACCCCATGACTGTAGCTTATAGAACAGTGATGGCGAACTATATAGGCACTGAGTGCCCAAACTGCACTTGTGCATGCCCAAACTGCAAAGTGCACACGTGCACATGCACAGCAGAGACCCAAAGACCACCTGGCCGGCAAGAGGTGGGGCATCCCAACACTGGCACTTCTGCAAGAGGTGAGATCTTTTTCTTTGATCTATGGAGAAACGCTATGTAGAAAAGCAGTGTAGCTGAGCTGGGGCGATGGCGCATGCCCACAGAGAGGGCTCTGCATGCCACCTCTGGCAGGTGTGCCATAGATTCTCCATCACTGTTATAGAACCTGTGGGTTTTTTTGTGAGCAGTGCCCCAAATTATTTTGCACGTTTCCTTAGAAGAGGAATTAAAATAGTTGTCAGCTGGAGCAGTGAAAACTTGCTTAATAAACTAATGGCTAGCCTCCATAAAAATATCCATAGGGTTTCATGCATTCCCTGAAGTACACGGGACGTGTCTAAACTACACTTCAAATGTGGACAGGATAATGAAGAGCTAAAATGGACCCCATAAGTAAGGGTGTAAAACATTTGATTTTTCTTTCTCCCCCAAACAAAACAAAAACAGAATAAAAAAGGAAGCAAAGTGTTTGGTTCCACTGACTATGGCCAGGTTCTGAGCACCAGAAAAAGGTTTATGGTGGGCCACCAGTAGCCCACAGGCCACAGCTTGTTTCCCTAAAAATAATCAATGTTCATTTTTTTCTACATTTACTAGAAATTTCTCAAATTGCATCAAGGGTGCAATGTTTCCTGATGTTCTGAGGTAGAAAATGCATGAAAATCGAAATGTGTCTATTAAAACTGGCAATCAACATTTAAAAAAAACCTTAACTTTTTCCATCTATCCAATATGGCTCTTGACACATTGAAATCATCACTCCACGCACTGCCAGATGCCCCCATCTATTTTTTATTTATTTATTATTATTTTTTTATTTATTTTTTATTTATTTTTTGCCATCTATTTTTTAGGTCCTAAAAGGAAAGCTTTATATGATAAATGGCAGACACTTTGACATTTATTTCTATCATGCCAGGTTTGCTCACCTTCTTCAATT
Organism: Myanophis thanlyinensis; assembly: GCA_017656035.1. Taxonomy (NCBI): domain Eukaryota; kingdom Metazoa; phylum Chordata; class Lepidosauria; order Squamata; family Homalopsidae; genus Myanophis; species Myanophis thanlyinensis. The sequence goes on from JAEANM010020670.1 coordinate 4,189, forward strand.
TATGATGATCAAAAGAGATAGAAAACCAGATTAAAGACTATGTAGATTCACTATGGTTTTATATGCATTACATGAAGTACCTAGATTTAATGAATGCAGAACATTATTCTGGTTGCAACATTTGCTTACTGTGCAGTGTTAAACTTACATTACTGTCAATTTCTTTTACATTAGGAAGTTTTTCTGGGTGTAGTTGTGAAGATGTAGAAACTAGGAGACTGTGAGTTCTAGATATATTGGCAACAATTATAATTTTCATGACAATGAACATGCATGCTAAGAGCTAAGAAAACTAGAAAGTAAGTCACTTCTCTGCCACTCTTCAAAATCTTCCATATCCATTTTCCCGCTTCCGGTTGCTCAATAGCTTCTATTTGAAGATATAGATTCAAAACCAAATTTTCCACCAATCTGGTTTGCACAGAACCCAACATTCAGATCAGTTATCACTTCAGAACTGTCAAGATTTATATAGTTTATATATTTTTCTGACTTTAGGGGTTTTTGCTATCATTCCATAATTAATAGGCAGCTCAAAACTTTGCTTCTCATTAGAGCTTACATTACTTGAAGTTATTTCCCTTTACCTGCATTTTTTTTTTAAAAATGGTATCGACCTGTTATTCTGGGTCTAATAAATTGGCTTGAGTGAGGTGTCTCATTGACTATCAGGAAATCATGACTCTTCCACCCAGGTTTTTCTCTTCTACTTATAACTCATTCTGAATGGCTAATGTACCCTCTAGGCTTGTCTAAGGATGCCCTGGTCTGACACTAACTTAATTACTGGCAAAAGAGAGGAGTAGGATTGTATAAATTCCTTAGGAAAATTGTCATTATATTTGGTCTACCATCTCAAACAGATTTATATGACTGCTGAGTTTCTCAGTTCCTAAATTATGTCAGAGTAATCTACACCCCATATAATTCCAAGCATCATAGAGTTCTTAAAAGAATTAAAAGGCTAAAAAGTTATGTTTTCTGGGATTAGTGAGTGAGTCGATCAGTTATTACAGTCTTAGACTAGAACAAGCAATTTTCTGAGATTATGAAATGAAACAAGCTATTTATTACTGAACTTCTGAATTCTAACATTTACATGTTGGAGTGCAGTATTCAGAATTTGATTTAAGACATTTTCACCCTGGCTGATAGAGACCATCTTCATAGCATTATCCAACTATTGCTGAGGTGATAGAGAGCCTATCTGCATGTTGACATCACCATTACTATTATTGGTTGGACAGTTAGCCAGATGTTAAGTCTGGGTTTGGCATTTTTGTCCCTCTATCAAATCCTTCCCAAGAACTTGGGATAAGCAGACGTGGATGTTTGATGCTGTAAAAGGTATCGTCATAGAATGCAAGTTCTTCCGGGTCAAGTTGCCATTTGCAATTGGCACATTTTTGAAACGAGGCAGGACAAAACCCATCAGCACAAGTCTGGACTAGTGGTTAAGGTTAGAAACCAGGAAACTACAAGTTCTAGTCCTGCCTTAGGCCTGAAAGCTAACTGGGTGACTTTGGTTCCATCATTCTCTCTCAACTCAATTCACCTCACAGGGTTGTTGTGGGAAAAATAGGAAGAGGAAGGTGGACATGTTTGCCTCCTTGAATCATTTGTAAAAATAATAAGGGTGAAATATAATTAATCAATCAATCAATCAATCAATCAATCCGTATCTAAAAGATTCATTGGAAGCACCTGCAAAGCAACATGCATAACCAAGCAGGAATCCCTAGGAATATCACTTGGCAAACTCATGACTGGGTTAAAAGGCAAATCTCCAGTCTTGTAACAAAATTGATATCCAGGTTGGTTTTTTTAATATTCTGATTATAATTCCCCTCCTCCCAGGGTTTGCCTGGTGGGCTGTTAATTCAATCATTTCAGGGCAATAAGGAACAGTGAAATAAAGAGAAGCCATGACCTAACATTTTCACATTTCTGTCAGAACTACTTCTGCATTAATCATCTTTTACTTGTTCTAGTTTGGGCTGGAATGTATTTTAGGCAGAGTGCCCATGCTTATTGCATGCAACCTTCCAACAATTTCCTGTCTTTCTTTGTCACACTGAAAACTCCTGGGGAGCTGATCCATTAAATGAAGAGTAGGCAATCTGCAACCAAATCTCATTTATGCAAACCTCAAGAGAACTCCAAATTTTAGGATCATGTTTTCAGGCTTTAGAGGCAAAGTCAAAAGGCAAAATACTTGCTTGAAACCTCTCCTCCTTTCATTTTCAGCCCTGCTTCTGGAAAGTGATGCCTAGGCTCCTTCTTAGAAACACCAAAGTAATTAAATGCCCAGCTATAAGGAGCCATGGTGGTTAGAAGGCAGCATTACAGGCTAATTCACCACCTCACTGCCAGGAATTTGATCCTGACCGATTCAAGGATTGACTCTACCTTCCATCCTTCTGAGGTTGGTAAAATGAGGATCCCAGACTGCTGGGGGCAATATGTTCTGTAAACTGCTTAGAGAGTGCTATAAAGCACTGTGAAGTGTTATTTCAGTCTAAGTGCTATTGCTATAACTAAAACATGGAAAGATGCTCCCTCATGTTCATAAAATTACCAGAAAACACCTCTCTGTTTTTCTCAAAAGTAGTACAAGTTACAACTGAGTAGTATTTAGTGTTTTAGATCGAAATGGAAAGAGGTAGTTAGTTAGGAGCACATTAAGGACCTTTATGAAGACTTTGTTGACAACTCATTAAAGCAGCCGCTTCTATCCTCCGGGTTTATGTAGCTGCATGATCCCAGGAGAAAATGCATTGGGTTTAAGGAGCTGCACTTCTCTCCTTCAGATCTAAAGCCCCGAGCACCAGTGTGCAAGGTGTGCGAGGTTGTGCAGCCTCGAAGCAACACTTTCTCTGGAAAAATGCTGAAGCTCTCTGCAGAGCAAACTATCTTTAAAGGGGGTCATTGGGTTAAATTTAAAGTTATCGCAATCTGGTTGCACAAGGCTAATTTAATTATTTCCATTAATTTCTTTCACCTTTACTCTCAACTAATTTCTTTTCCTTCCTTGGGCATTTTTGTCAAGGTTACCAACTACTCTGACTGTATTAAGGTGAACCGAAAGGGATGTGCTCTTCTCCTTCTGAAACCTGCTATAACTCAAAACAGCTTCAACACTTCTAAATATAATATCCATTTTATAGCTCCTCATTTGCTGAATCTTGCAACAGGGTTTTTTTTTCCTATTAATTCTTTGCCTCTGGCCATTCTTCAACTATAATTCTGTTTTACTTAATTATGACTAAAAGGTTCCCTTCTGCTTTGGAATAAACTTTACAAAAATTGAGCAGAATCAGAACTATTTCAAGTGCTGCTTAACTTTTTAATGCTGATAATACATTTCATGCCTTTGGTACTGTTTTCTCCTGCCTTTTGCTTTTTTAAAAACCTTTTAATTTGGTTATGAGGGGAAAACACAACAGTGTTAGCAGGGAGAAGGGATAATAAGGAATCACAAACTTTTTCAAAGTGTAGGGAACAGAATAGAGGGGTCAGCTTTGAAAAGTCATGTAACGTGTTGGAAAACGATGATAAACTTAAAAACTAATAGGAAAAACAACTCAAACTGTACATCCAAATAGCCATGGAAGTTCTTTTTTTTGGGGGGGGGGGCATGCTACAATCTTCCATTACACAGAATATTGAGGTCAAAAGAGGTTAGAATTAGGGTTACCAAATCTGAAGTAACCAAATAAGTGGCACAAAATCTTTTTGAGTTTTCTATACCTCTTTGCTAACATTGTTAGCATTTTGGAGGTTTGCATCTCAAGTTGAATAACTCTAGATGTTATCGGAGTTACTACCCTGGTTTATTAGCATTATTCAGACATAATATTGTTTGGCTTGGGGCATTGCAGTGTGCGAATCTTATTAATTTACTGTAATGCATAGGCCAGATTATTATAACCTAATCTGCACAAATCACAACCAGCTAACACAATACAAACAGTCCTTGTCAACACCAGTCTGTTCTGATCCAACTCCCCAAACATGACAAACCTTCTGAAGTTAATTCAAAGATTCCTTTATTAGGCATGCCGGCAGCCCCTGCAAAAAGTTTCCTCTCAAAACAGGCTAACACGTCCCGGCCAGTCAGCTGGAAGATGACTAGCTGTCTGACACATCTCCTCCCCCTGCCTTTTATCCTCAGAACTAGGGTGAGGATTCGTTAGCAGAGTGGCTCTTCATTCCCAAGGATTGGCCCATGGATTTTCACTGCTCTCCTCTTCTCTGCCTTCTGCGCATCTGCATATCAGGCACTGGACTCAGCTGTTCCTTCTCTTCCTCATCAGTCACCTCCAGACCTGAGGGCTGTTGACTCTCCATTTGAGAGCTGACTGACGGCCCAGGCTCCACCTCTCCCTCTCTCTCTCTCTCTCTCTCTCTCTGCCAGCTCCACTCCCTCTTCCCACTCAGAGCTCTCAGGTTGCCTTGCTGCTGGCCCTGACTCCCACACCTCCTCCTCCTCTGATTCAGCTGCTGGAGGGGCCAGTGGTGATGGGCCACAACCCAGTCATTGGGTCGGACCAGAATTTCCTTTGCTAAGTGACGTAGTCATAAAACATGATGTCACATGACCATGCAGCTTAGTGATAGCAGTTCCAGCTGCCATTGTTAAGACCATTTCATACCATTGTTAAGTGCAATGTCATATAGTCACTATTTGTGACCTCCTGCTGGTTTCCCCATTGACTTTGCTTACAAGGAGTCGGCAGTGAAAATTGCAAATGGTGACCACATGACCAGTGAGATGCTGCCACAGTTGCAACAGAGATCACTCACAAGTATCACTCATTCAGCACTGTCATAAGTTCCAACAGTTGTTGAATGAATGGAATAAGTACTACTTAAGTAAAATAAAGGTTGAATGTGTGTAACATAGAAAGATTCTTCTTCATATGCATGTGCCTTCTTGCTTGGATGTAAAAATGGGACATATAATCACAATTGCCATTTTGACTACCTCCCCTCTCTCACACACATATATACAAACATCCCAAGAAATGTTTTGCTCCAATGATTCTAGATTGATTCTAGATTTCTTTGAGATTGCTTTAAGATGCTTTTCCTCTGCTGGATAGATAGATAGATAGATAGATAGACAGACAGACAAAGAATAAAAGCACAAGAGGTGATAAATGTTACAATTGGGGGTCAGTGGGCAGTCAGGGTGTGTCTAATGTTACAGGTAGTGTAACATACGGTTGTTTGGCTGCATTTGAGGACACAAAAGCCTGCCGATCTGATAACCAAAACCGTACATGATTTTCTTTGTCAGAAGCTGGCTAGGAAGGTCACAAATGATGATCACACAGTCCTGGAATGGTGCAATTGTCATAAATACATGTTGGTTGCAAAGTGCCTGAATTGCAAATTCAAATTAAATTTAACCTGAGGGTTAAATTAATAAATCAATTTTAAATTGTACTTAATCTGTTTTAAATTATGGGTGTTTTAAATTAGTCTTTAAATTGTAATTTTAAAATGCTATCTAATTTATGGCCTGTTTAATCATTTTAAGTGATTTTAAATAGTATTTTGTACTTCTTTATTTTTTATTGGTTGTTAACTGCCCCAGTCCTTAGGGAGAATGGGGCGGTATATAAATCCAATAAATAAATAAATAAATAAATTAAATAAATAAATGTGACCACAAGGAGGTTAGGATGGCCATAAGTGCAAGGACTGGTCAGAAGTCAGTTTTTTCAACATTGTTGTACCTTTGAACTAGCTAAATTTAGCTAAACAATCTAGCTAAACATATGGCCATACATCAAGAACTACCTGGCAGAGATATATTTGAACATTATCAAAATTTAGGCCTTAAGTTTTGAATGCCTGTCTAGTCCAAGTCAAGTTTAAAGACTTATAAACGATTATATGAACCTACCCATCAATAGTTAATATCAGGGTAATAGAAACACCTGGTCACTGCCATCTACACTGTAAAGAGATGTATTTTTTTTTCTAAAGAAATCAAGGACATAGAAAACTGTGTTTTATTGACTTTCATCATGTATCTTAGTATTATAGATACCGAATGGCAGCAATTCTCCTGTAATTCAGGCATAGGTTTTACCATCAATGCAGAGATTCAGCTTGGAAGCATTTGCGTGCAGAAAATTTCCTCTGCCACTGAGTCACAAATGTGCACAATTATTGTACTTATTTCTGAAGTGTCCATGGATATGCATCAGCACATCTAACTTGTGGAAAACATCTCCATTTTCTATTTTGGCAGTGAGCTACCCAATGAAACAGCTTTTAGTTTTAGCAGCCATCAAATATATTTTAATACTAATCTAAAAAATTAACAGGACCTGGAAGGCAACATGGTTCACAGTAACGTAACGTGGCCCTTCTTCTCTTCAGCAGGCTTTACAGAAAGTAAGTCAAGAAGGCTTCTGCGGCCTGTAATAAGTATACTGCTCCTGTGTCATTTCCCCACCAAGCAACATCCCTGCCACCAAACTGATTTGTTGAGACAGCTGACCATCATTTCAGCTGGATTCCTCTCTTTCATCAGGAAGAAGGAGATCTGTTTCTCGGGAGCTTGAAGATGGTTTCCCCTTCTTGTCCTGAACTTGTCTCTACAAGTAAAAAGAAATGAGATGTTTGAAGAGCAAGTGTGAAGAATGTTCCTATTAATTTGAACGTTAACCATTGCAATAGTACGTGTAGCTTTTTTTTTTTTAAAAAAAAACCAACTTGATTTCAAAGTCAGCTGATCCTAAATTCTAGAGGCAATTATAGTAAATCAAATTGTACACCATCCCCAGGGGGTAGTTTTGAGATACCTTGGCACCGCGTCCTTTCTCCTGATTTCCCTTCTAACCTAGAGCTCACACATCTAGCAGCTGCTTTCTTTTTAACAATTCGTCACTCCCTTGAAAAAATGTTTGCAAGCACTTTGGATAATTTCCAATTCATTCTTGCAGGAAAT
>JAEANM010020671.1:2043-12043 GCA_017656035.1 Myanophis thanlyinensis
TTTTCTTTTTTCTCTTTCTCCCTCCCTCCCTCTCCTTTGTCTTTCCCTCTTTCTTAAATTCCTTTTAAAGAGACTATTTCAGAGATGTAAAATCCTTGAATTTATTTAATTATGAGACAATCATGAGGTGTCTGTGAATATTCCCTTTCATTGTTCAACCATCTTTCCAGTAGTTTGTAGCTGCCAAGGATTTCTTGATTTCCATTATATTCTAAGGAAAACATCACTGACATAGATATAGATTAACAGAGTTGGAAGGGTCATCTAGTCCAACCCCCACCCAAACCAGACCCCAACCATTTCTGACTAGTCTAGTCTCTTCTTGAAAGCTTCCAAGGAAGCTGTTCCATCAGTTGATTGCTCTCACAGTCAGAAAATTTCTCCTTACTTGATAGTTTGAAGTTCTCTTTATTCAGTTTTCATACATTATTCCTTGTCTGGCCTTCAGGTGCTTTGGAAAAAAGATTGACCCACTTCTTTCTGTGGCAGCCCCTCAAATATTGGAACACTCACGTATCCACTGAGCCTTCTCTTCACTATACTAGCCATGTTCAGTTCTTGCAACCATTCATCATGTGCTTTAGCCTCCAGTCCCCTAATCATCTTGGTTGCTCTTCTTTGCACTCTTTCAAGACTCTCAACATTATTTTTATAGTGTGGTGACCAAAACTGGATGCAGTATTCTAGGTGTGGTCTTACTAAGCTTTATAGAATTATATTAGTAACTCACTTGATCTTGATTGTATCCCTCTGTCCATGCAATTTAGGATTGCATTGGCTTTTTTGGTTGACATAGCACACTGTTGGCTTATATTTAATTGGTTATCCACTAAGACTCCAAGATCCCTCCTACAGTTACTGCTATTAAGCCTGGTTTCACCCAGTCTATATGTGTACTTTTGGTTTTTCTTGCCTAAGCGTATAAGACTTTTCTCTACATTGAATTTTATTTTGTTAGATAGGGCCCAGTATTCAAGCCTGTCACTGAGAGAATTGGCTATTCCTTAGTATCACATGCAAATTTGATGTTCCCCTTCTGTTCCCTCATCTAAGTCATTTATGAAGATATTGAGGAGTACTGGGCCTAAGATGGAACCTTGTGGTACTGCTTACTTTCCTCCATGTAGATATAGTACCATTAAGGACTACTCACTGAGTATGGTTTGTCAGCCAGTTACAAATCCATCTGATGGTGATGCTATCTAGCTCATTTTTGTCTAACTTACCAAGAAGTAGGTTGTGGTCTACTTTGTCGAATGCCTTGTGAATGAAGTCTAAATATATTATGTCCACAGTATTTCTCTGGTCTACTAATTTAGTCATTATGTTGAAAAATGAAATAAGATTGGTTTAGCATGATCTGTTTTTAACAAACCCATGCTGATTTCTAGTTATTACTTTACTTATTTCTAGATGTTGGTTGATCTGTTTTTTTATTATCTTTTCCAATATCTTCCTGTGTATTGATGTTAGGCTGATTGGTCTGTAATTTCCTGCATCTATTTTTTCCCTTCTTTGAAGATGGGAACCACATCAGCTCTTTTCCAGTCCTCTGGTAATTCTCCAGTGCGCCAGGATTTTTGAAAGATGTGGTACAGTGGTTCTGAGATGACATCTGCCAGCTCCTTTAGAACTCTGGGGTGTAATTTATTTTTGTCTTTTTCTTGCTAGTGCTATGTGTATTAATTTAGAAATCTGAAAAATTAAATTCATGACTTGAGGAGAATGGTGTGAATCAAAATCTTACCATAGCTTCTGTTGCCAATAATAAAATCTGAGCAGACTAATACTTTAGATGCCAGTTATGGGCATATACAGTATGTCTGCAGTGTCTGAAGCCAATTGTGCCTTAATCCATGAACTATTGTATAGCAGAAATCTGGTGACATTTCCAGGAATTGGTACCAATTGTGCAATATTGGAAGACAGACTTAGATGATGGGTGATGGGTAATACCATAGGCCAGGGGTGTCAAACTCAAGGCCTGTGGGGCCAGATGTGGCTCATGTTATGGTCATATCTGGCCTGTGGGGCTTGCCTCAAAAATGTAAGGAGCTGTCCTGTGTTGCTTCAGTTCGATCTACCTAATTACAAAAAGGAAACATCGGGCCTTCATTGCTTTGGCCCATTCTATCTAATGCAAAGAGGAAACATCAAGTGAGTGTGGTTTTGGCCTGGTCCACCCAATGCAAAGAAGAAACATCAGACCAACATGGCATTGGCCCGGTCTACCCAATGCAAAAAGGAAATATTGGGCCAGTGAGGCTTTGATCCAGTGCGAAGAGGAAACATTGGGCCAACAGTTTGGGGAGTGGCATCAAGCTATCCATACCCACCCAGTTGACCACACCCATCTAGTCAGACACAGCGTCCCCCCACCTGAGGTCAACCTTTGCCCTGATGCGCCCCTCAATGAAATTGAGTTTGACAGCCCTGCTATAGGCCTTTCTCATAAAGGTAGTATTATATACCCATCCATTTTGGTAGCATTATTCCACTGGGGAATGGCATTGTGCTTGACTCCACTATCTTCAGTTACACAAAACTCATTTTATTATCTTGTAAGAGGTTAGAATGAAAAGTAAATCTGATTTGTCCAGTTTTCAAATATAAATTTGGTTTTTAAGTTATTTTTATTTACTTTTTAAACTTTGTGAATACATGAAGCAAAATTCAGTTATATTTCAAAAACAACATTACATAAATCTATATATTAGAATTAAAGTTATATAAATATTCAGTATTTTAAAATTATATTTAAAATGTATATGCTTATAAACAAACATGTGTACCAGTATTTATATGTGAAATGCATACATGTGTATATTAAAACGTTATAAACTGCTATAGAAATGAATTCAGTATTGAAAAATGGAAATTAATCCCTGATTGATGCAGGTCCTTTGCCTCACACTAAAAAACTTACATATCGCCAGTCTATGTTCTATTTTGTTTGTGATATAATTAGGAAATTGTAGTGAGCACAGAAATTCAGGGCTTGATGACACCACAGGCTGTGTTTTGAAATAGAGAGAATTGAATTTTGCTTGCTATGGTTATACAATTCATGACATATAACAGCAATATGAGCCAGCCCTGTGTTGTCAGAGAGCAAATAGGCTTACTGTGTCTTGCACGAGAATTATGAAGTGATTGCCCAGATACACAGCCTGTGAACTTTTTATTTTTCTTCTCTAAAATTATTTTTGCTTGCTGTGATTTCATCTTTTTCTTTTCACTTTTTTAAAAAAACAAAAGGCCAAATGAATGTCAAAGATTGTCAGTAAACATTGACCTCACTCTCTGTTTTGGAGGGTGAGGGGGGTTGTTTCAAAAATTGTATTTAATCAGCCATTCATACCCACGTATCAAATACTATAATATGAATCTCGACTTGATTCTTATCTACTCCTATCCAAACCACCTAGCAGTGGATTACAGCTACTATATTTTGAAGAGAAAATTACTTGTTCCAATCCAGAATTAGCTAGCTAAAGCATTTACTGTTACATTGAATTATATATTATAAACACAATGGTTCTGCCAAACCATATGTTAATTTTCTGAGCAGTTCGGAGAACTGGTTGTTGGAACAAATCTTTTCCCACTTTACTAATCCTGCAAGGAACGCAGGAAGGGAACATTCTCGTGTGCCTGTATTTCTAACCTAATAATCTTAATTGATCTGCTTCTTTAAGTGTTTTCAGAAACTGCCTCCGGATTAAACTTTGTTACACTGTAACAGCCTTAATATTGCTTGGCAGTATGCCCAGACTTTGTCTGGCGCCTGAGCTTCTCCAGAGTTTTTTTTTCTCCCAGAGTTTTTTGTGATACTTTTATTTCTGGGGCTTGATTTTCTTAAAGGTAAGTTAAAGGGTTGTTTTAATTTTTTTACACTGCTTTAGTGATTCCTGGCACTGTCCTGCTGGTGTATACTTCCAACACAGTTGGAACTGCTATTTACAGAAGGGTTGGCATAGCCATAGAAGAAATGACTGAGAGACAGGATGCAAGCTTGGCATTCTGTCTGATTTTTTTAATTGCTTTTCTGGGGACATATGATTTTTCCTTAAATCTGGATGGTTACCTTAGGATATCTTGTGAAGTGAGTGAGACTAGCTGGTATTTTTAAGTGGTGCAAATAGATCTAATGATTGCTTCTCCTGGGTGGGAAACTGTGCTTAGTCACTTCACTGAGCACAGGAGTCTCTTGTCTATGGGGATTCTTCAGTCATCTAGGTCATAGTTATCCCAATTATGCTTTTTTGAAGAGGCAACTGGACTTTCTTGATTTCTAGAAAGTTCAGTTGCCTCTTGAAAAAGCACCTTTGGGACAGGAATCTCTTGTATTGCTTTGGAGTGCTTTTGGCACATGATTGCTCACTGATAAGTGGATCCTCCTTCCACTTTGTTATAGTTTTCTCTCATGATAATATGGCAAAGCAACATGGCACCAATTGTAGAAAGTTAGCACCCACCCCTCTCCTAGAAAAATGAAATATTTTGAGAAATATTAAAAAGGGAGAATATATTTCCCTGGATCAGAAATGGAGAACCCTGTTTTCTTGGAGGGAGAAAGCAGCCCCCACCTTTCTTAATAGTCCACAGCAGATGTCAGCACTTAAGAGATAAAGAGATAGATAGCTATATTCATAGGCAAAAATTCCCTGAAGCAAGGTCTGAACAAAGATAGAATGGGATTAGCCTTCACTCAAGATGTTAATTTGATAATTTGTCTCTTTAGCTCAGCATTTTGTAGCCCAAATTTGACCACCCACTTTCTGGAGAACTTAAATGATCTCTACGCTAAAGAGTTTCACTTTATGAGCAAGAATTGGCTGCTGATAGTTATCCTTGTATTTTAATTATTTTAATTCCTCAGTGTGCTCTGGCACTCTTCCTGTTTTGTAACTTCGGGTTGCAGGAAAAGGAAAGGTATTCAGACAGAATGGTTTAGGTTTTCATGAGGGCTGTGATTTATTGATCTTCACTGTGTATTCCCCCATTTCTAATCTAATGATTGATATTTAAGGCATCATTTTGAAAGCAAAATAGCATTTGGTATTTTTGTACAGGTAATCCTTGACTTACAACAGTTCCTTTAGTGACCATTCAAAGTTCAATGGCACTGAAAAAAGCGATTTATGACTTTTTTTACACTTACAATTGTTGCAGCACCCCCATGGTCACGAGAGGCTGGGTGAGGCTAAGTATCCCTCGACGCAGTGGTGGAATTCAAACTTTTTTACTGCTGGTTCTGTGGGCATGGCTTGCTGGACATGGCTGGGGGGGGGGTTATGTGACTGGGTGGGCAGTTTCTGAAAGCAGGGCAATAAAGTTTAGGCTACCAGAATGTTTCTTTCCTGCCTTCCTTTCAGGGTTGACCCTGTAAAGTGGAAAAAAACAAAAGAGATTTCTTCTAACAACTGGTTCTCTGAACTGCTTACAAAATTTACTACTGGTTCTAGCGAACCTGCTACAACCTGCTGAATTTCACCTCTGCCTCAACGTGAGTTACATCAAGTTGGCCATACCCACTCAGTCACATGTCCTTGCCTTCCAAGCCAGTCATTAGGGCAGAGAACCGGTTGTTAAATTATTTGAATCCCACCACTGCATAAACACAATATTCAGGAGGATTCTTTAGAGCCATAGCATACATTAATCAAAGCACAATTCACCAAATGCAACTTTCAGATATATAGTATTACAGTCAAAAGATTTAAGACTTCTAAGAGGAGGAATTTAGATGCAGAATAAAAATAAGCTTGGCAGATGTAAAGTTTAATTATCAGTTTCTTTCCTAATTACAGTGATTGGCAGACATCTATTGTTTTTTTCTCAAATCCCTTTTATGTTCTCTTTTTGTGACACAAAAACTCAGGGCTCAGCAATGTGGGTCACTTATTGCTAAGTCTCCATTAGAGCCTTGCAACAGCCTTTCACCATATTGCAGAAATTCAGTGTCCAAGTATTTGAAATTTACCACCAAAATGGCAGAATTTCATCAGGATAATTTCAAGTTATTTGAAGGGATTGATAATTTCCTTTTAAAGCCTCATCATTATCACTCCTCTCCTGAATTTCTGAAAAAGCTTGAAAGAAAAAAAACAAACTAAGCCAATTTTAATGAGATAAGACCATCTAATCTTTCCTGCAGCTGTCCAGAAGACCAAGAGGATGGTTATCATGTTGGCCAAAATGGGAATATTTAAATGTATTGTCAAAGATTGGTTTTGGCATCCATATATTCTGCAATTGTTTCCACCATTTCTGTTCCCGGAAGTACAAAGTCTCTGAGCCAGAGGTGAAATTCAGCTGGTTCACACTGGTTCTATAGAACTGGTGGTAACAATTATAAGCAGTTTGGACAACCGGTTATTAGAAGAAATCTCCTTTTGTTTTTTCCCCACTTTGCAGGGTTAATCCTGTAAAGATTAACTTTACAGGATTAATCCTGCAAATAAAGCAGTTGTTTCTAGTCTAATCTTTATTGCCTTGTTCACAAAAACTGCCTTTCCCCTTATTACTTTGTAACTTTGGTGAAGTTTAATTCTGTGCTTGGTGATGTTTAATCCTGTGGCCACACTCACAGAACCAGTAGTAAAAAAAATTGAATTTCACCATTGCTCTGAGCCTGTTTTCAAAGAACTACATACAGTTCTTTGTGCAGATTAACTGAACAATTATTTGTAGAGGATTATGTTTGCATATGTGTGTTTCTGTGTGCATGAGTGAACCAGTGAGAAAGAGATAGAAAAAGCGTTTTTTCTAGACGTTGCTGTAATTTTATATGCTTCCACTCCAGTAGGAAAGCTTTTGGCTAATAGTTACACTTCATTGGCTATTTGATGAATATAGTACAATACAAAATTATTACATATCAAATCAAATGTACACCTATGCTAGTAGGCATGCAAAAATTATTTTATATAAACATATCACCAAAAGCAGAAGAACTTCAGCAGGTAAGGATATTTTGCAGTATATGAATCTTTAGCTCCAAATCTTGCTGAATAGAGTTTATTCTTTTAAAAAATGGCAATAGTGCTATATGCAATGAATTATTTAGGGTGCAAGCATAGCAACTCTGTGTAAATCTTACCTTCCTGTTTATGAAGCACACACATTTCCACAATTATTTAACCAATTTACAGTACACTTCTTGCCTTACACATATAACTTCAACTACATGGTCTCACATGTAATTAATTTTACTGTGATGTAATAATTATACTGTACAATATTGATGATATAGATTTCATTTTTTTACCTATTTATACCCATTCACACATCCATCTATCTGTCTACAAATAGCAAATTTTCTATATTTTGTAGCCTCCAGCTACTATTAATATACATGAAATTCTTCTCTGGATTATGCCAATTATTTTCATAGGCTGTAATATAGAAATTAAGGGCCTGGAAACAATTATACTATAACTACTTTTGAATCTCTCAGTTACTTAGATATAAAGCTCCCTCTTGGAGAAGGTAATTGTCTATAGATGTGACCAAATTCTTCAATTTCAGTTCAATCCTTTCCTTTTCTTTGCAATAAATTCATTTTGCTCTGATTCCATATGCCTGTGAATTCCAAGGAAGATACATAAAAAAACTACAGATGAACATTCATATACCATTCCATGTATATTTCTTATAGCACATATATTGTATATTTATTTTAACTAGTATTTTTTTTTTGCAAACAATTTTTGAAGCTGTTCTAATGTACCAATGCATTTGTAAATTCAGGTAATATGAATTGAGTGATTAATACATTAATTCAATGGAAAACAATGTTCTTCCTACTCCCTCCCCATTAAACTTTTAATCCTGAGGATTTATGCTAAGGGTATCCACAGGAGGACCCTGTCTAAAAGGTCAAGATAATGACCACAAAGATACAGTGGAATCTCTGTTATTTTTGTGGTTCACATAGTAAAAAACAGGAGGTGTTTTGACTTTATTGATCAGAGACTCTGTATATCTATGGTTCTATTTATATATTTAGGTTGGTTTTCCTTGGAATGTTTGTAAAGCACTCTATTCAGTTTTTTTTCCAATAGTGATTTTTGTGCATATAAAACAGATAAATATGTGCAGGTGGGTGCAGATTATAAACAGTCCCGTGACCTGTCATAAAATATTGTAAACATGGCAAGGTAGATAATCCAATAAAATCTCATTTTAGATCACTATAAAGAATAAACTAGCCGGTTCTATTCAAACTTATGTTCCCATTTAGTATTTCATCTTAAGAAAGAATATAAAACTCTGATATTTCAAAATGTAAGAAGTTTCCTGAACTTTTCCCCTCTTTCACTGATTAAATAATATTTAATGAAATGTTTGCAAAGTGAATAGTTACCAGTAACAGACACCTAAATATTCAATTTACCAAGCCAGAAGATAAGAACAAGTACACGCCATTTATATTTAATGCCAGCTGAATCAATGAGTAGAAACTGGATGAAACAGGCAGCAGGCATGAGCAGACTGAGCTGAACAGCTGCATTTAAGCTACCAGCGATTCTTTCAGCTGTCTTCACTTATACAGTTTATTGAGTGAAGTGGCCAAGAGTAATGGAAGTATTCTTGTTTAAATCTCACATCAACATGAACTCAACAAATGGCATTGTGCAAACTGCTATTTGATTATTTAAGATAGTTTTATTCCATTTTTCAGCAAGAAAATGTTCTCAGAATAACTGGATACAATTAATAGGAACAAGACAGCTTTTCTGCATGGTTTTAAAAACTAAAAATTAATCACTGGAAAGGAGAAAAATAGACAATATGATTGGGGGCTAAGTTGTAGAAAAAGCAAAGTTAGAGTCAGAAATTGAAGTTAAATACCACATTCCATAATACAAAGCTAGAGTAAAATAGTTTAATATGAGTAAGAGATTACTGGAACTGAGATTTTGTTGCAGCTGGTGGTGTAATCCTACTTCCTGTTTCCTCCAGCTGCTGCCAGAAGGAATTCAAATTTTCTCTGTTCCAATCAGTGTGAGAATTAAATGACTGTAGAATGTAGATATTAATATCTTCAAAAGGACAACGCTAGTGATTCTTTGTTCTGTCATCATTGAGGCAATCTGAATTCTAGTTTGCATAAAGCTACTAAATATCCGTTTTTTCTTCTTTGTCTTGTTTTTTCATAGCCTTGCAATGGTTGGTATCCTAGAAGGTTGACAGGGCCTCACATAGTTAAGGTTAACTTTTTGGTTCTTAGAACTTGGGCTTTATGACGATCATTTTTTTGAAATGAGGATCACTCTGATCCACTTTATGTAGTTTTAAATCTTCAAAAAGATATGTCTGAAGCAAGGATAGTATTTCAATAGTCCTTAGCTTGTTCCTATCAACGTAAGGAGGAACTTAATTTAGGCATATATATTCTGCATATTTTTCAAACTAGGAATACAAATATTGGGGGTTACCCTTAATCAAATATTTTTCTGCACTCCACAGTGTCTGAGCAGATTAGAACTTTCTATTATAAACCATAACCATAACCCAAGAAGACCCCTCATCTCAACTCTGAACTACAAATATTGTCCTTTATAATTATATTTTTATAGCAGATTGGGGGAGGGGGAATGCACATGGCATCAGTATTTCAAAGATGAGGTAGATAGTCCAGTCACTGATAATAGTAAAATGGCAACATAATTAATATGGACTGTGTTGTCTCTCCATATAATATATGTGGGTATATACATAATTTTGCATTTATTTATTTAGTCATATTTATGTAGTGTTTATTGGCGGTAAACACACTTTGAGAGTGTACATTCAAATTGACAATAAAGTTATTCTAAGTCTAAGTATATGGAGGTAGAACAGTCTTTAGAATTGTGCACATTTATCCTGTTTCAACACAGTTTAATAAAATGTACCAAGTTTTTATGGGGATTCCAAAGATTCATACTATATAACATTATATTCTACATTTAACTGTCCAAATATATTTGGAAAAAAATATGATACACAC
>JAEANM010020672.1:0-12042 GCA_017656035.1 Myanophis thanlyinensis
AGCACAGAAACACAGAATACATTCAAATACAGAATACATCTCCAGACTTATAAACAACTCCCTAACCCCAGGAAATACCCGGGCTAGGCACACATTTCCATACATACACACACACACACACACACACATTATTCCAGCGGTATGAACATATTGCACGTTGCACTGACACTGTGGGTCTGTTGTATTAAGTCTAGTCGTGGTGTTATGTGGCATTTAGAAGTCGGACGGTCCATGGGTAGAAGCTATTTTTCAGCCTATTTGTTGGGTTGGCTATGCTTCTGTATCTCTTGCCCAATGGTAGAAGTATGAAGAAGTGCTGTCCTGGGTGACAGTTCTTCAGCCAAACTGGAATTTATCCTTCAAACCAGTAACTTTTTGGCAACTTTTATGCAGCTACAGTCACCTACTTCCAGAGGTTAATTATAAACAGAGTTCTCTAAGCTGAGAATCATTAAAGTGACTTAGAAAGAATAAATAAGATAGATGTTTTGGATTTACCTGTCAAAAACTCAGAAAGACATAAATTAACAAACTGTGAACATTAAAACAGTCCAAACAGCCTTGTATATGAGAAAGTCTTTAGTGGGTATAACCAGCCCTGTTTGTTCTCCCATATCAGCAAAATGTGGCATCAAATTAACATTTTCCACCTTCATTGTTTTAAGCCAATTGTGTTTAAATCAGAGCTTTAAACATCTGATAAATTTAATGTATGAATTTATAATAACCTTCCAGCCCTACATGCTCATTTCAGCAAAAGAAGTCGACATATCCTAATATAGTTGTAGCCACAGGTATACAGGTATTGTTGTTGCTATTTGTAGTTATCAAAGTGGAAAGTTGCCCAATCCTATTTTAAAACAAATCAGTGAGATTTGCAAGAAAAGTAAGAACAATTCAAGAGTGTAGAAAGGAATTAAGGATGAGTTCTGACAAAACTTTCTGATTAGATTGATGCTTCGAGTTGGGTGAAAAAAGATATTGTCTATGTATTTGTGTGTGAGAGGGGGGGATTTAAGTGACTTAGCCTTTTTAGTAGTGTTTTGATTCCAAACAAAACTAAAATCCTACTTATTTATTAATACAGCCAAAATGAAAATAACACTATGATAATTATATAAAAATACGCAGCCCATTTTCTACTCAGCAGTAAGCAAAATTAAAGTAATTGTAACTTCCTTCCCAATAAATATCCAGACAATTGTTAAATGGATGCATGCTTATGAAAAAATGACTACAGAACCAGGGTCATAAAGTGACTGTATCTTGTGAATGTTATGTGGGAGAAAGTCACCTTAAAATGATTGCATCTATGCTTGTAGAAAATGCAAATAATGCACTAGAATAGCAGCCACAGCAAAAGAACAGACTACCATAATCATCAGGCACTTTTATTAATTCATTCAAACTTTCCCAGAAGTGAGATCCAAAGCTATGCTTTCCTGCAGCCTTTGCAAGGATAGCATTTTGTCTTGCGGTGATCACATTCCCTCTTTCTCCCTTCTTTAAATATGCCCACATATTCATATGTTAATTAAATTTTTAAAACTGAAATTAGGAAGATGTCATGGCAAATGTATTGAAAACAGGAGTAGAAGCTTGATAACAAGCATTAAATGTCATTCTCATCACTGTTCTGACGAAAGCCATCAGCGTAGGAGCTTTTGACATTTTCCAGGACCCTGATTTAGTGAAAAAGGGATGGAGGGGGAAAGATGGAATAACTTACCCTGAAAAATGATTTGAGGGAAATGGAGCCCTTATGCACATACAGCTAAGGTTGCTCAATCCAATAAAACCATAAATTAGCATTAATTTTTGTCACATGGATTGAGATTGGTTATGTTTTAATTATCTTTTTATATGTTTGCATTTTACATACAGTTTTAAGGAAGAAATGTTACACGAGGCCAGTTTATATAATTCCTTTGTGATGTGGGACTATTGCAAAATATTTCCCATTGCAACAATCCTAGCAAATGAATATTTCCATCAGATTGATTTATCTCATACTAGTCTGAATCCCACTCTTCCCACTACAGGTTGGTTTTCAGGTCACCTGTATAGCAGAGCTGCTCCAAGTTAGAGTGTTTAGAACAAGTAGGAAAGTAGGCTATGATGCTTTAGTTTTGCTTTCCTGAATCAGGAAATCAACAAGTTGTGCTCATCCAGGGTTAGGCAATCTGGGGTTTTTAATCTTAATTTTAAAAGTTGATGTCTCAGAGGAAAGTTACCTTGTCTGTTTCTTCTTGTCAGTCTTCTGTTTGAAGAGAAAGAGGACCAAAGGACTCTATTCTAGAATCAGTACTAAATCATCATGGGTTTGTATTGTTGCTGAGGCCTGAAGAAGTAATCAAAAGGCAAAAGAAACCATCTTCTTCTGAGCTGGTTATCAATTGTCTTGGACACTGATATCAATGGATTTGAAGATTTGAATAGGGATGTTCCCAGCTTCCCCAGCTGATTCTTTAGGATATTTGGAAGTTGAAGTGAAACCTTTCCACCTGAAAAAGCAAGTGCTGAACTCATTATGAACTCATAAAAATAAAGTAGATATGTTAGGGAAGAAAAATAGTAATTAAAACTGAATGTTTTAAGAGTTTTGAACGCTTGACTTTCCACATTTTGGATAAGCATTATAACCACTATAATACTAAAAGGCTCCTATAGATAAAGCATTTCATATAGAGCCAAACACAGGAAATGCAAGAAAGAAACAAGTTTTCCTGGAAGAATGGCGTTGTTCAATGAGAGCCTTCAGGAGCTGGCAGTCTGGACTAAATACCTGGCATATTACTGGCAAAGTGCCCCATCTGCACATAATTTTCTTAAACTAGCCAGAAATCACAGGACAGGCGCAGCTTTAGGATATATTACAGATATGGAGGATTGCTCTTAGTCACATGTCATCCGTACATCACTGAGCAGGTTGGCAGATGATTAACCCTGCCAGCTGGTGGTTGGAACAGACTTTAGAGCAGTGTTTCTCAACCTTGGCAACTTAAGATGTTTGGACTTTAACTCCCAGAATTCCCCTGGCTGGGGAATTCTGGGAGTTGAAGTCCAAACATCTTAAAATCGCCAAGGTTGAGAAAAACTGCTATAGAGCATCCCAGGGAAATGGCCTTCTCTAGGCACTTGATTGCTTTTCTTATTTTATTTCTTTATTAACAAAGGAATTAATAAGGAGTAGAAAATTGCAGAATCGTAGAAACATGGATAGCCTACTAAATACATCAGTCACATTACAGCCTTGCTCTCATTGTCACCAAACCTATAAATGTTTTCAAAGAAACCAAAACTATTATTATGAAGGTAATTACTGATTTATTTTTACATGTGATTTAAAAAAAATATATCCTGTAATCTAAAAATAATATATGCTCACCTTTTACAGTCTAATTTTCTCCCAACCCCTTTGTGCTCTTTTTGGGGTCTCTTTAATTTGATTGAGTCCATTCTTGATGTTTGATTCGTCTGGCAGTAACCATGAATTTGCCCAGGCACATTCAGTGTTTTCTGAGTATCATAACAAGCTAATGAAAACTCACTTGAGTAATGAAACAGTTGCTGTTTTAAATTACAAGGAGCTCTCACATTTTGTCAAGTCAACACTAGCAGGTCGGATAAGATATAACAAAAATGAAAAATGGTCTGGCAGTATCTCGTGTCCATGATTTTTTTTTCTCTCCCTTCTCTAGCTGGCTCTGTCAAACGAATTGCCCAATATCTTAATACTGATATTTATCAGCCTTTTTAGCTATAATGCACATCCCAGGGAAAAGATTGAGCTTCAACCTCTTCTAGACAGATACCAGCTGGGCCTTGTCACTCTTTCCATAAGACAATTTGAAAAATCATCTGTCACTTGCAATAAACTGTGCTTTGACGGGTAAATAGCCTGTAAAAACTTTGTTGATACTTTATATTATGCGTGTCTAAACATCAGGCCTCTCTACTTCCAGATTGTTACAATGTCATATCCATCAGCAGAACAATTACGGGCATTTACCTTCTAGCATTTTACTGTGGTTTTAAAAAAAACAACCCAGAGATTACTGCCATATTTCTCCCATATATAGGATTCTTACAGGGTGTTCCCAAGTATTAATTGCTAGCTTAACAAAGGCAGGGGAAATAGCACGCAGTCAGTTTAAGGGGGCAAATTCATTTTTGGCATCACTCCACACTGATTCTAGTTTGGTCTGTTTCCTCTAAACACTAACACGCCTCCAGGGTGGGAAAGGGGACTGCCAATATATTCTCGTGAAAGTTCCCCTACTACCCCATTTAACTCTAACTCTTCTGAAATGAAGAATGTGCATTTGTGTTTTTTTTCTTTTCAGTGACTATGAAATGTCACTATTCAACAGACTTCTCTTACATTTCTCTTATTTTGTCATATGGGAATTGCCTTTTGAGAACTTAGAAATTAACTCAGGTATGCACGTACAAAGAGCTGCTTGTGTATTTTATTTCCTATTTCAGGACTTTTAGTAAATTAAAAATGGTGCTTTTTCTTCACTGATTGGCCATTCAATTAAACTTGTTGATTTTTGTTTATTGGAAACAAGAACACTTTTCCCCCCAAAGATACAGGCACTCCGTATGGTAAAATGTATGAATGCTTGAACTTCTGAGTGCTCTTGGATTCTGCCCACTAATACTGATTTCTAATAGTAATAGCCATACTTGTGATTAATTTGGATCATTATAATTTGCCTTTGGCAGTGGATCTGTCATTGTGGGAAATATTCCTTTCCCTGGGTTAGATAGGAGGGGACGCATGAAATTATGGCAATTATTATGAGGTTTAGTGTCCCTAAGAAATTTTTTTTAAGGTGGTCACATTCAAATGAATGTTTTGCATACAGTAAACCAGCTCCTAGTCAGAAAATTATTTTAAACATGATTTTACAATGAGTCCATCCTAAATTGAACCAAATATTAGGATGGGCTGAAATAATAGAAACAGAAGTTTATTTTTGACATAACCAGGCTGATATTAGTGGGTGGTTCATGAAATATTTGAGGTTGCTTATCTTATTCTAAACCATGGGTGGGCATTCCATTAGCCCTGCCTAATAGTTAAGGATGATAAAAGCTACAGTTCAGTGTATTGATGGCTACAAATTGCACTGTGCTTAAGTATGAGATTCACAATTTATAATGCTGACAGTGCACTATTACTAGAGATTTCTATGGCATGAAATGCCTGAGAATACTATAAGCTTGTTTAGCAATTGTGACTAACTTGTAATATGTAGCAGCCTGAAACAGCTATTCCTGCTACCTTAATCTCCATAATTAAACAATTATGATAATTTATACTTAGATATATCCTTAAAAGGTGATCTTCCAAGTTGTTAAGCTATAATCCCAACAGCCATACTTTTATATGCAATGCTGTAGAATGCCAGGAGTCATAATTCACTTACTGATAAACAAGATTTCATTTAGCTACTTAAAAAATTGCAATTTTATCTGCTATAAGAAAAGTTTATGCAGGTCCAGCTAAAAATCAATCAAATTAGTAAATAAGTTGAAGAAGGATAACTTGTCCCTTAAATCATGGACTTCAATTCATATAACTTACCTGCGGTTGCGTAAGCATTTCACTGCATATCGTACCCATATATGATTGTGTATGTGACCAATAAAATTTGAAATTGAAATTGAATTGAAATTGATAATTTTTGTTGGTGAGATGCGAGGTTTGGAATGCCACTCATTTCTTGGGATACTTTAAAGCCTGCAGAGTGCTTAGATCTGGCCCATGGGGCTGCCCTGGAAACAGCAAATGTCTGGCCCGCATTGCCTTTGCCAGTGAAAATGGAGCTTAGGAGGGCCGCTCTGAGGCTCCATTTTTGGCCACAACAGCATCTTATAGCCCTCTGCTAGCAAAAATGGAGCTCATGTGTGGCCTCTCCAAGCTCTGTTTTCCCTGGCAGAGGGCTGCAGGAGGCAGTCGTGGCTGAAAACAAGTGACATCAAGCTGGCACAAGTGATGTCAAGCTGGTCATGGCGCACCCACCCTGACCACGCCCACCCAGCCCCCCGAAATACACTGAACCATGATGTGGCCCTCAGTAAAATCGAGTTTGACACCCCTGCTCTAAAGCACTTGTGTATTTGCTTCTTTGCATTCTCTGATCCTTTACCATATCACTCCAACACTTCTGAAAATACGGACAGTTCCAGAAAGCAAATTCAGTCACATAATTCACTTTCTTATATCCTGAGAACAGAAAAATTAAAATGCATAAACTAAATTGTTTCATAATGCCTATATGAAATCAGCTCCCTGCTGCCAATGAGCGTGTAGTCCTTGATGTCTGCTAAGGCAGTCACTTACAGGGCTTCAAAAGCAATTGAGACATATGATGCCAGCGGAAGAATATACAGTATAATAACATAGCAAAACATATAATTAGCACTAATTACATATCACCAAGCCCATAATCTTAATGGCCCTTGAAAGAGCTAGATCCACAAATTTTATGTGATATGCAGATTTCACTAGGCCTCCCAAATCACTCTATTTCAATAGACTAAAAGGGAATGAGTCTTAATTTCTTGCATGGTTGCTAACAAGAGAGCAATCCTGAGAATGCTTTGCAGAAGTTATCCCAAGACCCCCCAAAGCCTAAAGGGAAGCACATGGTTTTTATAAGGAAAAAAAGCTGCCTTGTAAGTAAAACATTCTAGTTTTACAGAATTGGCTTGCTCACAAGATAGAAAGATTTCTTTGGGCCTGACATAAGCAACTAAGGCCTCAAAATTACCTCAGAAAATGTATTAGCCTCACGGTCAGCAATCCAGGGGCTGCAAAACCTATCTTGCTTCTCCCACAGCACATCCTCAGTGGCTGGGCCTCAATTTGGTGAGGAAATTGGGTTTTGAGTGTCTTATAAGAGGTAAGATACCTTAAGTCACACAAAAACACATTTTCAAAACATTTAGAAATCTTTATAAACTGTAGTGTGTTTTGCCATGTAGTGCAAAAGGGAATAATAAGCACCCATTTTATCCTTTATGGCCCTTCAGAATGAAAAGAAACAAAAAATTATTTTGGTCCTCCTCGTTTCAATTACAACATATATGTACTAGCCATTTCTCTTATAGCTCTCTCAAAAACAATTTTAAAAAGCTACATCTCCCAGGCTAGATTATCATGATGATCATCAAATTTATTAAATTTCTTTAAAACTTTAACAAACCAAAGGCTAAGAGCACCTTCCTGAATGAGAAGCTTATTATTGGATTTGACAGTAGATAATCCACATCTAAATCATGTATATTATATAGGGCCTTAAAAAGAATAACTGTAAGCATGCCAAAAAAAATTGTTCCTCAAGGGGAGCAAATTGGCTCCCAACCAATCAGCACTCAATCAAAGAAGTATGCTATTAGAGGAAATAATTCTTTTTCATAATCATAACTGAAAGCAAAATATGAGTGCAAGATCTTGATTTCACTGCTTCTCTAGAACAAATGATTTACAATGACTTGTAATTTTGACAAGGTAATGTGTCCAACTGTCTTTGCAAGTTATCCAAATTGGCAGCTATCACTGCAACTTTTCAGAAAGAATCCTGCAATTTAATGATGTAGTGTTTGACATACAACATTCAAAAGAAAGCCAACAATACTACTAAAAGTTTAATATGAAAAGTTAAATTCAGTTAGCCATAGATTACAGGTGCAGGCTAGGTTATTTGTCACAGGGTTGAAAGGCTGGCATATCTTTAACAAAAAGTATTCTGTTGTATTTGTTAATGCTGAAGCTTTCTTCATGACCTAATCAACATAAATTGCTAGTTTGAGAGGAGTCTATTTGTTGAAGGCTAGTGCCCTTTATTTAATGATGAGATAATTTATCTTGCCTATCTGGTTTGGAATCCTTTTTATAACTTAGTGATGGGTTTCATACAATCTATGAGTCCCTGTTTATTTGGTTATATTTATGTAGATTGTATGAAGCCAAGCATTATAAACCACAGCTAATACTTAAAGTATGTTGGTTGAAAACTCCACCCCCACCACAAGCTTGGTATGCTTTTTGGTAGGGATGAGCAAAAAACACCAAGAGTATTTGACACTCAAGAATTGCCCCGGAGTGTGCAAGTCATCCCAGTTGCCCCACTAAAGCGAGCAGGGACTATGTTAGGCAGCAGGTGAATGATTGCATTTTCTAAAGAAAACCACATGAATAGTATCATATGAAAGAACCTCAAGTCAGACAGCATTCAACATGCTACTCGAGGAAGATATTTTGATATATTAATGTTTATGATTCAGTTACATTAAAGTCTTCCAGATGTTTTATTGTTGATGTTACCATGAAGGAAAATCCAAAACTGCAAAGACAGTATTAAAGTGAGAACGTGGAGCATAAGAAGCATGAATATAGAGCTTATTTTTTTCACTTTCTTTAAACAAACAAAACTACACTATATACATAAACATCACCAGACAAAGCAAACAGAAATCAATTTGATTATATTGATTGGAGATGGAAGAGCTCAGCTATAACAGCAAAGATGTGGCCAGGGACTGGTTGTCGAACAGATCAGAAACCACTTATGTGTAAATTCCAAGTCAAACTAAATGGAAGGGAAAAAAATCAACCAGTTAAAGAGAATATGACAAATTGCTTTGAAATCCTGTACCATATTGATAGGAGACCAGAATAAAATTAAGGATGCTAAGGATGAACATGAAAAGCAACTGCCAATGACTAAGAAACAGAATAAATCATGCTATTAAAGGAAGAAGTAGTCAAGAAATATGCCATAGATCAGCACTTGATAGAATAGCAATGAAGACCTTGGAAAATATATTCAGATGCATTTATACCTATAAAGATGTAATGATGATGTAATGATGATGAAATAATGATGAACATCGGTTTGGAAGTAGACTCTCAAGAATACTATGGATAGCTTACAGAATAAATGGATCGTAGATCAACTGAAATTTTCTCTCAATGCACGAATCATTAAGTTCCAAATATTTTCTTTTGAATATATAATGTGAAGACGCAGATCCCTTGAGAAGTATGGGGAAAAAAGAAGGAAAAAAAGAAGGAAGGAAAAAGATGAAGGATCAGCAGCAAGATGGATTTACTCAATTATAACAATGATAGGTGCATTATGAAAGATCTGATAACAAATAAATCGTAGCTATTTATATTACTTATTTTATTTATGTATCAAATTTAGAAACCACTCATCAATTTTGTAACAGCCAATCAGTAAGTAATCACTGTGGGAATGTGAGAGTACTTCTAAAATATTGTGTTTCCGCTTTATCTTTCTAATTGGTCATCTTAGAGCACTCAAATTAAACTCTTTGAAAATTACCACTGATTGTTAGTGTGGTTATCACCAGTGGTGGGATTCAAATAATTTAACAACTGTTTCTCTGCCCTAATGACCAGCTCAACCAGTTCTAGTGAATAGGTGCGAACTGGCTGAATCCCACCTCTGGTTATCACTAACAGTATGTCAAGCACCATTCAACTCTGGTAATTAAAACTGTTTTATTTATTGGCCTCTCATAAATATTTACCTGCAACAAAGGGCTATAAAATTATTTGACATCTTGCTGCAACAGATCAAATGTGGCTAATTGTACAGATTTCATTTTCTACGGTACAATAATTTTTGCAGTACAATAAAGCTACATTGAAATTGTTTGACCTTGGTTTAGCAAGAAGTCTGAACCTAGTGTCTTGTAACCCACAATTTAACCACTGTGGCCTCTTATAAAAATCATGGCTGAAAAAGGTCTCAGGGCAATCTGTGAATTCAGCATATAGCACATTTTTCCCAACCTGGTCTCCCCCAAACATTGGGACACCGCAAATCCCAAAATTTTCAGGAATAACACTCATGGATCCCTTTTTTGGCAAGGCATATGGAGAGAGAGAAATTTACAGTGAAGAAACCCTAGCAAAATAATTTACTAAGAAGTCATATTTTTTTTCTTATAAGTATTCTAAAATCTCTATTTGAGAAAGTAGAAAAAATCATTTCCCTTATTTCTTTGTTTCAAATTGCCCTTCTCCTTTTCATGCTCAAAAAGCTGTTTTGCCTAACCCAAAGAAGCTCATTATATTACTTTTGTAAAATATATGGTTTAGCTCACTTAATGAGATGATAATGTGTAGTGGTAGAAGCAACCACCATCCCTTGGGTTTATGGAATTAGCTGTATTATTATTTAGAACGTATCCATTTAATCAGCATTTACATGTTACATAGCACACATAATCAGTATGAAGCAAGCACTGACAAGTAACTACTTCCAGGTATAGAATAGAATAAAGAATATGTAAACAAAACCCAATTTTGCTTTTTCTGCTACTACTTATCTTTGCTGTAGAAACTAATTCACTGTATCAATGTTATTACATTTTTAATGGATGTCTGTAATGTCTATAGACTTTTTTTAATGGTTGAAGAAATAAGAGCTCTGAATTTCCTAACTAATTCCTAAATAATAGAACTAATAGCGAAGAGCTGGTTAAAGAGATTGAGTAAATTGAGGTTAAAGGAAATACCTGGCTAAAGAAATTGAGTAAACATGCCATCTTGGGCTTCAAAATACTTCAAAAAGAAGAGAAATTGGAACATAATCATACTGTACATCCTCAGAAGAAAATTAGGTTTGCAAGGGAAACCAAAAACAACAAAAGAACTTTTTGGATTATGTCAAGAGTGAATGAAAGAAAATGGCTACTGTGCTGAATGGCAAGGAAATGCTTATGCTCAGTTCTTTGCATGGCAAGGAAATGCTTATGCTCAGTTGATCATTAGGCATCTCCCTTGTAACCATATCAGCAATGACATACTCAAGCAGTAGATGTCTGTTGTAATAGACAAAATGCAGGATGCAAGGTATGTTACTCAATCCACCTATTAGAGAAGTACATCTAGTGAGACCCGGAAGAAGAGTTTTCTCTGGTAGCTTTCTCACTCTGGAATATTATTCCCTCAGAGATAATACTTTGATACTTGGGGTAGTTAATTTTAATATATTAAATTTTAAATTTTGATAAATTTTTAGATCCATCAATTTTATTAACTTTAATAATATTTTAATTAACAGCAAATTTAATGTTTTTAGATTGGTTTTAGAATTTGTTATACTCTGTTTTTTATCTGCTGTGAACCGCCCCGAGTCCTTGTGGA
Organism: Myanophis thanlyinensis; assembly: GCA_017656035.1. Lineage (NCBI taxonomy): Eukaryota > Metazoa > Chordata > Lepidosauria > Squamata > Homalopsidae > Myanophis > Myanophis thanlyinensis. The sequence continues at coordinate 11,198 of JAEANM010020672.1, forward strand.
GATGGGGCAGTATATAAATGTGATTAAATAAATAAATAAATAAATAATTGGCTCACTTCTTGATATTTTTGTGGAAAGCCCGGAGGACAAGGTTCTCTCATTCGGCCTACGGATCCAAGATTGACATGGGAGCCAATCAAGTGGCTGGTGTCATTGTGCTTGCTTCTCCAATGGGGATGGGGTTAAGGAGGGTTGGGGGGGGTATATTGTGAAATGTTAATGACATAGGCCCTACAGAGTCACCTTGTGTGAGTTGGGGGACCATATAGATGTGTTTAATAAATACTGCATACAGTTTATATGGTTATTTCCTACAAGCAGCATCCTAACTCCTGCACCTTTACTGCCTATCACTGATGGCAAATGCTCACGCAGAAGATCAAAGCAAAGGTAAAGGTTTCCTCTATGCAGTCACATCCAACTCTAGGGCATGCTGCTCATCTTCATTTCTTATCTGAGGAAGTCAGCATTGTCCAAAGATATTTCCGTAGTCATGTGGCCAGCATGACTATATGGAATGCTGTTCTCTTACTAGCAAAGTGACACCTATTTATTTACTTGCATTTGCATGGCTTTGAACTGCTAGATCAGTGGTTCCCAAACTTTTTCAGTCCACTGTCCCCTTGGTGCTACAAACTCATCCTCAGTGCCCCCCACCCCTTATAAATAAAATTATTTGGAAAAAAATTTCTACAGGTTCTGTGGGTGTGGCTTGGTGGTCATGTGACTGGGTGGTCATGTGTTTGGGTGGATGTGGCCAACTTGACATCAGAGAGAGGGAGAGGGAGGAGAAAATGAATGAGATATACTGTAGTTGGAATTATGGATGGATGGATGGATGGATG